>CAICTM010000140.1:67756-108595 GCA_903772945.1 Seminavis robusta
CAATACTGAACGCTTCCTTATCAATCTCATCGTTAGTCACTGGCAACAGCATCTTGGGGAACGACTTCCGATCAACCCCAGCTGGCTCACTCCCGGATGTTTCCTTATCAATCACATCGTAAGTCACCGGCAATACCATCTTGAGGGACACATCCTGATCAACCCCAGTCGGCTCATTGTTGAACAACTCGTTATCAATCTCACCGCTACTCACTGGCAATACCATCTTAGCGTCTTCTTGTTCCTCCCTAGGTGCAGCTGTCTGGCAAGTTTCATCCTTGAGGTGCATAGCAAAGTGCTGAGTATACTTGTGAAACCAGCCTTCATTGAGTTTTTTGTTTGACCTTCCCAGGACACTTCTCAAGCTGCGAGTATACTTGTGAAATGAGCCTCCACTGAGACTGTTTGGCCTTCCCTGAACACTTCTCAAGCTGCTTGGTGGTGTGGGGACCACATCCTGATCAACCACAACTTGCTCATTGTGGAATGACTCGTTATCAATCTCATCGATAGTCAGTGGCAATACCATCTTAGAGCTGTCTTGTTCCTCCCAACTCGTAGCTGTCCGAGACGTTTCGTCATTCTGGTTCATAGCAAAGTGAGGAGTGTACGTGTGAAACGAGTCTCCACTGAGGTGTTTGTTGGACCTTCCCTGAACACTTCTCAAGCTGTGCTGAGTGTGCTTGTGGAATGAGCCTCCAGTGAGACTGTGGGTGCTTCCCTGAACACTTTTCGAGCTGCTTGGTGGCTTGGGGACCACATCCTGATCAACCCCAACTCGCTCATTGTCGAGCGCTTCCATATCAAGCTCATCGATAGTCTCTGGCAATATCATCTTAGTGCTGTCTTGTTCCTCCCTACATGTAGCTGTCCGACACGTTTCGTCATTGCCGTTCATGGCAAAATTCTCCGACACGCTGCTTTTCGTCCTTGCTGTTTCCCTCAAGGGGTTTTTGGCTCGGCGTCTTTGGCAACGACCCGTCCATTGCTTGACAAAGTGCAAACATTCCCCTGGTTTGGAAAGTTTTTCATATCTTGAGGGCAAAAAGATAAAGACATTGAAGACTCCCATGAGCGGTCCAAAGAATTTGGCCAGGAAGCACAAGACAAAGAAAGTGCGCGCATTTTCGGGAATTGGGGGAGCTTTGTACAAGCTAGCAATCGCACTCCATATAAAAGCGAGAAAGAAACTTCCAATATACAGGAGACCCTGTTTCGCAGTTGCCTTTGTCATTGTCAGTTGGGCGGCGGCGTTAGTCGATCCCCGAACAGCGTAGCGGCTCAACCGTCTTTCGGCAGTCCACACGTGGACGGTGATGAGGACCATGCTGACGGTAATGGCCAGGAAGGGGAATGCAAAGAAGATCATAACGCCAGCGATCTTGGGGGGGTCAAACCCTTCCCCTCGAAGGCAGTCTATCTCTTTGTCGTCAGCACATTTCGGCGGAGCTAGAAGAAGGATGGCAAAGAGCAACGCAAACAAATTGAGGTCAGCGACGACGAATACATCTGTCTGAACTATACGGCATCTGTGGAAAGAGACTGCACACATTTTGGGACTTACAATCTATATAAAAACAATACCCACTCAAGCCGAATAGGGGGTTGATGTTCTCCTGTGCAATGCCAGCAACTGCGAAAGACATGGGCAAGAAGATGGCAATGACATGAAAGAATGGCTCCATCCATTTTGCCAAAAAATCCTCTGTGGCTTGAAACTTGACAACCAGAGCATGATACATGGCCAGAAAGGCATTGTACATCATATCACAGCACAACATTATCAAAAAAAAGCCTGCAATGTTGCAAGTGGTCACATTGCCTTGCTCGTTGAACGCTAGATGGCTTCCCTTGGGCACTGCCCACGACCCGAACGAGAACAAACCTAAAGAACAAATTGCATCCATTGTGCTCAAACCCAACATCAAGCGGTAGTACACGCTCTTGCGCAGCTGTTGTCGATCATGTAGAATCACGTAGATGATGGTCAGGGAACCAAACACCGAGGGCAGAGTGACAAAGTAAGTCACATAAGCCAATGCCATCTTTTGGCTATCTGAGTAAAGGTCAAGGGGTGGTGGGTTCATAGTGCCACCGGTACTGTTCATGATGTCGTTGTCAGTTATTGTGGTGGATATTTGATGGTTGCATTATTGCTCTCTGTGTGAGCTCTGTGTGCATGTGATGGTGGTTTGTGATTTGTGGTTTGTGCTAGAGTGGTCGCGTTTCGATGAGGAGTTGGTGTGTGGACTAAACCAGGGCTATGCCCTCTCTTGAAGCCCTCGGACAGGTACCGGTTGGTACGGTACCATATGGTGAGGCACAAGCAGTCCGATTTTTTAAAAAGTTTGAAACCCTTGTTTTAAGTTTTAAGGACCCACTCCCCACAGTGCAGCAGCAACCAGAACAAAGCGCACTATGCATAATTGAAAGTTCTAACCACCAGATAGATTTTTTTCTGTGTGAGCTCTACCGTAGCAACTGTACCAGTACTGTTTGTAGAGAGAAATAAATACTAAATAGAGCCGCGGTTTGTTAATAAGTCGGGTTTCGAGGAGGTGCTCGAGACATAAAGTGTGCGTCTATAGGAATGTACCGGTACCCCGTAGGCTCTCCACATGTACTAGAGTAGCGTTCTGGTGTACTGTAGTATAATCTTCATTCACGCTCCTTTGGCTCTCTTTCCTTAATAAGCCCAAACCACTCTACCGATGCTAGTACTCGATGCACAATAGCCCTTTACGGTAGTACCACTGAAAGGGCCGGAAATCACGATTTTATGAATCCAACCAAATTGATCAATTCGAAACCTAAATATAAAATCGAAACCTAAATATGAAATTGAAACCTAATTACTATGGTAATTAACTAGTAAAATCAAGCCGAAACCAAAATATACTGTATAAGATCCAAACCCAATTATAAAACCAAACCTGAATATAAAATCGAAACAAAGGTATAAATCGGATTTTGGTGTAAATCACCATTTCGGGCCCTTTACGGTAGTACCACTGTACCAGAATGTCATTGCCTACGGAGCCAACTTTAAGAGTCCCAAGCTGTCCCACTACCGGTACAATACAAAGCTTTGTGCAATGGGTTCTCATTTCACCTTGTTCTAGACTACTAATACATCCATGTCATGTAGCGCAGAGGGACTAGTACCGTAGTAGCTCCGTAGTAGAAGATCGAAACAGCAGTCGCGGTAAGGGTGGGTACACTTACTTTGTACTGTACATGAGCTGTGGCGTCGTCGGTGGTTTAGATTTTGGGAAGACACGTTTTCAAAGGATAAAGGTCAGGGATCTCGGCAACTCAGAGATCTCGCGAGCTCCACAAAAATCCACGACACCATCCACAGATTATTCTAAAGGAACTCGATAATGAATGAACCTTGCATGTGAAGTTCAGGGTTTGAAAATGGATTTGAAGTCTAAAAGAGTCCTCAGCCATGGCAGTCAAATTGCACGTTGAACCACACACATGAGGTCTCCTCATAGCATTGATCGATCGGCCTTGGTGGAATCGATCAATCGCATGAGGAAAGCATATGATACAGTATGATCTTATCAAGCTTGTTAGTGGCTGCATTATATTTTAGAAGTTGCAAAACTGTCTTGGCTACTATTCTACTGTAGCTAGCTTTTATGCATAGCGATGCCAGACAGACAGGGCCCAACAAAAAATTCAGATGAGAATCTTGAATTGAAGAACCCCATGCACATTCACATCCCAGAGTACATGTAGCAGCGGTAGACTAGTCTACGCTGCTCGCGCTGAAACTTGAAAGTATTTGACGACTTATGCCCAAGATGCCAGTAGAGCTGTGTAAATACGCAAAATCTTGGCCAAATCTTCGGTACCGGTACAACCGCAGACCGTGATGCCACGGAGAATGGGGCCTTGCTTCCGCTGCGGACTGTTCTAACTGTAGATTGGATTCTTTTTAGAAGTTTTAGTTTTTTAACTAAGAAAGCCCATGGCCATGGCCATCGACAATGTCTTTTTCCACAAAGCCACTGCTGCAAGATCTGAAAAAAGACCAAGAGTCCTACGGCGAACGCTTCGTCGAGCTCTTGTTGTGCTATCTGGATTATAGTACAGTCCGATACGGCAGCCATGACAATGTCAGCCTCTTCTTCCACCACTCCAAGCTCCACTTTCTCGCCAGAAGATGAAGAAGCCTTTACCAATTGGTCCTTTTCACCCCACGAATTCATCATGGGGCACAACCGAGAGGCATCATCCTGTTTCGAAGACAACTACGAAATGGGAGCATTAGTCGGCGAAGGAGGCTTTGGCAAAGTCTACAGTTGTATCCATAAGGCGACCGGTCAAGAACGGGCCGTCAAAGTAGTACACATGAACAACAGCATGAAGCAGAAAGCCGTCAAACGAGAATTCAAGTTGTTGGCGCAATTGGATCATCCCAATTTGATCAAAACATATGAATTGTTGCATGATAACAACAACGAGAACAACTATTGCATTGTGACGGACTTGTACCAAGGCGGAGACTTGTTTGAGCGTGTCCATGTTCACGGACATTTGCAAGAAGCAGAGGTTGCAGTGGTGATGCAACGATTGCTCTGTGCCATTCATGCCTGTCACCAACAGCAGATTGCCCATCGAGATGTCAAATTGGAAAATGTCTTGGTTCCACAAGGACAAGGCGACTATTCCAACCTCAAACTGATTGACTTTGGATTGGCCAAAGAATGGAATGAGAAAAATGACCACAAACAACTGCTACAACCATTTGACGACAGTATTGGCAGTCCTTCGTACATTTCTCCACAAATCATTGAAGGACAGTACAGTTACAAATGCGACATTTGGGCGTTGGGAGTCATTGCCTATGTACTCTTGTGTGGCGAACTGCCCTTTGGACCGGCCACCGATCCACAACAGACCATTCGCAACATTACGAATAGTGGAGACAGTATTTCCTTTGATCGCCCACCGTTTTATGACGTGAATCCCTCTTGTCTTTCATTTGTACGGCAACTCTTGACTCATAGAGAAGACGAACGACCGGATGCCATTCAAGCTTTGCAGCATCCGTGGCTATTGCAATTGCAATTATTGCAGCCACCACCCATCATGATCCAATCCAAGCAACAACGCAACAGCATGATGACACTCGAAAAGGACATGCAAAAAGTCCTCAAAGCACTGCAACGATTTCGCAGTCATCATTGCAAATGGAAACAGGCCGTGGCAGCATTGTTGGCAGCTCAGTTTCTGTCACAAAATGAACGAACCGACACGGTCTTTCGGGCACTCGATCCATCTGGCAATGGACACGTGCAACTACAAGATCTTCACAAAGCATTTGCCATGTATTGTGGTGTCAATGGGACACTGGAGGATCTACAAGAACTGCTCCTGCCCATTACTACATGTACCAACTCGACGACGACAATGAGATATTCGGAATTGTTGGCCATTTGTGCCTTGGAACAAGCGGCCAAACAACAACAAAAGAATTCTAGTAGTAAAAAGAAGAATCTTCTTCCAGCAGTCGGAGGAGGAGGAGAGTGTTGTTGTGTCGAAGCGGTCTATCGATATTTGGACCCGGATCACAAGGGGTATATTACCGCGCTCGATTTGCAGAGGGGGTTGCGATTGGAGCCAGATACGTGGGCGGCCCACACGGGGACTCGCATGATGATTGCGCAAGTCAGCAGCAACAATAACAGTCAGGTCATTTCTCAAGAAATGTTCCAGCAGACCATGTTGGGCAAACGGGCTTCTTCCTCCATGAAATTATTGCCATCGTGGACCAAAAACATGGGCAAGTTTGTGGATGATCTATGGTCGACGAGCAAGCAATAATACATAGAGAGGCGCACACACGGGCGGTTTCCACGAGATGCTGCATTCTATCACATATCATACATGCTCCTGTATATAGTGTACTGCACGGCACATCTGTTCGAACGTTCCAGCTTTGGAGGCTTCCTTGATTCACACCCCCATGCAAAACATCATGAAGATCGAGTTTGACTTTTTGATGCTCCTGTTGAAAGGATACCGTCAGAGGCGATTCTGCATGGTCGGTACAACAGTGAAAACTGTGATCCCTCGACCCTGCTACACTACTGCATGCTCGCGATGATAGGCTGGACGAAGGACGATATATCAGAGCTCCTCCACAAAAAAATCTAGTATGAAGTAAAAGACCGAAATGGTTCACTGAGGACTCGGTTTTAGAGCAGTTTCACAATTCAATGATAGTGGGTATGGGATTCGTGTGGCTTGATCAAATTGCTATTCCTTATTGATCTACGTCCTCTAGTCTATAAGATCAAATCGTCTTTCTCGCCGTGCAGTCAATTGTACACCTAGCTACTCAGTGCCAGCTAGCTAGCACCAGTTAGTGCCAAACTTACTTGTGTGAGATTGGCAAATCGTCCGCCAATCGGGCGAACAACATCGTCTCGAAAGTACTCCGCGTCGAATAAAAACTTCTCGTAAATGGATCCAAGAGGAGGCAAAGGGTCGAAAAAGACATGGCCGGCCAATGTTGAGATTTCAAATGAAGTGAACTCTTCGTGTGTATAGGCGACAATGGTCATGTTCAAATAGCTGGTTGGAAAGGCCATCTGCAGCAGTTCGTTGAAGTAGTCCACTTCAGCAATGAACAGGATGCTCGTCGCATTGCTATAGGAGCCCGTGACGTTGACCGTTGTGGAGGTGTCCTCGTCGGATGTCGCGTTATGCTTTTCCCAGACAAACCAAGAGCCTACGTTGGACGATATATTGAGGTGTTTCAATGGTAGGAGCTTGTTCAACTGCAGGTGACGACCACGCAAGTGCTCTGGACCTTGAAGCAGATGACGGCTGTTGCCAGAACCCAAGGCGTACCTGACTGAAACATTGAAGGTATGACTTGCCGGCATGGTAGTCGCTGGATCGTTCTTCGAAGGTGAGGCGGTTGGACTTGAATTGGCAAAAAAGTCGGATCTCCCACTTGCAGTTCTAATCATTGGTGGCTGATCAACATTGGAATTGCAGTATCCACTTCCACACATAGTGGCAGTCGCTGTCACGGCGACAAGAACCAACACGATTACAATTGCAAAGCAAAGCCGCCGTCCAACTTTTGTGCGCGTATCTGGAATACATTTGTCCCAAACGGTTTCTTCCATGACAACTGCATTGACGGGCTCAGGACCTGGTTCGACCAATTCAGCAGTGGCCATGAATGCTCCGTCTACGTTGGTCGTGACTGCTTCATCTCCATTGATGTTGGTGTTGTCGTCATCTTCGGATTGACCTTGCGTAGCGGACTGATCAGTTGTAGCGTCGGTGGCCGCTGCTGGGGTGGTCGTTGCATTTTCGATTGTCGCAGTTTCCATGTTGCAAAACGAATCGGGGTTTTCGATAACGGGTGGATCACACCGCTGTCGTCGAACAGGGTGTTCTGGATGACGTTGTGGTCGAGATAATACATGAACAGCACCTGGATGCAATGATGAACTTGTGGGGCCTGCGAAGGAACCTTTCAAATATTGCATGTCCTCTGGGAGCCAGTCGGGGTGTCTGTTGCGTCCGCCATTCTCACTTCCGGGCAGTTGGTTCTGGCTGATCGATGAGGCGACATCATTGGCTACAAAAGAAGACGTTGGGGGGTCCATTGTCTCGACACGCAGCGGTTTCTTGTGTTTGCGTCGTGTTGTGTAAGCAATCCTGTGTGTTTTGTCGATTCAAAGCTTGGTCAGAAAATTGGTTTTCTCTCGAACTAGGACGTCAAAGCTCGAAGTCGCGTTAACTTTTTTGTGATCGGCTGCATTCTGAGCCCGAAGGCACTCAACTACACAAGTCTACCGAACTCGCTGACGGAACATGACAAACGCTCGCACAACCACACGATGGCAGCGGCGGTAAAGTGAGGGCAAACTGCTGCCGTGACTCGTGATCACCGACCGGCTGAAACGGTAACGCAATTTGAGCGTGGAAACCATGTCTCGGCACGATATAAAATGGAACCATATCGATTTCATACGGTAACGGTACCTGGGTATCGGTACCGGTAGAGGTGCTTACGTTGCGGACCTCCATGGTTACAACCACTGACGTTGATTGGGTACGTCGTACCAGTACCAGTACTGTACCAGTACTGTAGAGGTGCGGGCCCGGTGATGGCGACCTACGTACCGACACGACGCTCCAACCGTGAATGAAAACTCATTCAACCAAATGGTCGTTTCAGGGGCTCGTTCCTTCGTCTTCGTCTTCGAACCTTCCGGCGCCACCTTCGTCCTCATCGACTTCGTCGTCCTCATCGCCTTCCTCGCTACTGTCACTCATCTGTATACCTGACATATTCTGAAGTTGTCGAATAGATTGCTCAAGGTTGAGGCGTCTCTGTTCTAAAGATTCTGGGCCGGTGGTAGCCGCAACGAGTTCAGCATGTTCATGTTCCAACCCCATTCTATGCGAAGAACCGGCTCCCCACCAACTACTGACACTTCCTCCAACCCTGCCTTTGAAACTTGACAAACGGCGCGAGATGCCTGACTCTCGACCCGATTCTCGTCGTTTCTTTCTCTTTGATGACCCCGACGTGTGGTAACTGGGTCGTCGAGTCACGCTCATCATGCCACGCCTCAAGGATGAACCAAAGTCGTCCAACTCCGAGCTCATGCCATTCAGGCTCGAATTTAAGCGGACAAAGCTGGAGCCGTCCACGCCCACGTCCAAACCGCTAATGTTGCCTCCTCGTTTTCGCCCTACGGCTTCTCCCACCGTTGCAAAAGTCGACCCGACGTATCTGCGATTCCAGTACTTTGGAAGCATGATTGGGAGCAGGATAGTCATACTCCCTACACACACGATAATGGTGCTCATCAAGTACCAACTTGTTGGGTGCGAGTGCACCACGAGCATGATGGGCCCACCCAAGCACAACGTTTCGGTGAAGCTGGCCAAGGACAGCGCCAGGTAGTAGGATTCGGAGAATTCTGTCGGTAGATTGCGTGCCTTCCAGGCTTGATACAGAGCCACTAACACAACCATACAGTTGGCCGTGAACATGATGCCCACAAAGAGAAAGGCAATATTGTTGTCCGGTCTGCACGTCCCGTAGGACTCGATACTACGACCGAATCGATCGTAGGAATCCACTTCAACTCGGTGGTATCGAAAAGGAGCTGCAAAGGTGACACACAACAGCATGGTTACGTTGAGGGTCATGAGGATTGCAAATGGCATTTGCACATCCTTCGCATCAACGCGAATTCGTCGCATCCCTCGTCCCGAATTCATGAGCTGGTTGAGACGGTAAGTCTTGGCAAAGACTGCCGAAAACGCCGTCACAAACCCCAAAAATAGCAACCACAGCTGCGACATGCAGGCAATATCCATGACACGATCAGGACCCAAGCTGGTACTGGCTGGTGGTAAACTCGCCGGAAACACGTAGAGTGACATGATCAAAGTCCCCACACAGAGCTGTCCCAGGAAAATGGGCTGGAAGAAAGCATGAAACGTGAGCCACATGCATGCTGCCATAATACACACCATGGCTTCTCCCACACTCTCGACTACTTACCTGAGAAGCCCTTACTACAAATACATTCCGTCGTCGAATAGTCCACGCCAAGAATCCCACCGATGCCGCCAGCACAATCGATCCCAAGACATATCCCGCAATTTTGGCCCCGGTCGGGAGCAAATTCAAATTGCCGTCAACGGGCGGCAACGACGGTGGAACATTGGTAGTATTATCGTGATACACAAAGGGCGCCCGATGATCAATGGGAGCATCTCCTCCCACGACAGCCGCCAGTTTGGATTCGAATCGAATTGTATCGGTGGTCGTGCGTTCGTCACTTAGTAAAATGTAGTCAATGCTATAGCGCATTCCTTCTTGATGGCGTGTTCCCGTCCGGGGATCAAACGAGACATGTCCCGAGGCGCCATGAAAGTTGGTGGTGGTGACGAGTTTTTGATAAAACTCGGGTCCGGTAAAGAGTGGTTGTAATATGGTGGAAGTGGTTGTTTTGTTGGTTGTCGTTGTATTATGGTTTGTGGTGGTGGTTCTTGTCATATTACAGGCCGTCAATCCCAGGGCCACCATGGCATCAAAAATGGAATTGGTAAATCCCGTGGGTCGATATCGTGGAAATTCATATCCCTCAAAAATACTGGGATCGCCATGTATATTGATAAATTCCTGTTGCAATTGGGGATTGAATGCCATTTCTTCCAATGCGTCTTCCAATGTTTGGATGAGTTCAAAATGGATATTCAGTGTTCCAATCCCATGCAATGCATGTGCCAAATGCGATTCCGTGGCGGCGTCGAGTGCAAATGCCGTTCCAGTCCATTTCTTTTCTTCTGCTGCCATCCACGCAAATTGCGGCGTTCCAATAATCCCATAATTGTAGGCGTGTCCAAGAACTTGTTTCCAATTGTGCATAATGGCAAACACGTGTCCATGGTGTAATTGTGCCATGTGCTCGGCAATTACAAGTTCGACACAACACTTGTCGTACGGATACGAATACAAGTGAATGCCATATTGTCGGGCATATGACTGCAACGATGCATGATAATTGACGCCCCAACTGTCTTGAATATACAGACATGCCAAATGGGTGACACCAATATCGGTGTAATAGCGAATGGCCGCTTTGGCATCTCCATCATTGGTGGCAACCGTGCGGGCAAACATGAAATTATCATCCAGAGCGGCACTGGTACTGGCGCCACTGATTTGTGGAATTTCCAATGCGCCCGATAATGTCGAGAGAGGTTTGGAAACGGATGACCAGTAGGCTCCAAAAATGGCAAATGGGTGGAGGTGGGGTAGAGTGGATTGTTGTTGTGATTGTAATTGTAATTGTCGTCTTTCTCCTCCTCGGGGATTGGTACTACTAGTAGTTGTATGCTGTGGCATGGACGTACGGGGTGGTAAAGTTCGTATGGGAGTATTGGTTCGGGGTGGTGCCGTTCTTGGTGGTTCGACACTGGCAAATGCGCCATTTCCATATGTAGATGCACCAGTAGAAGTAGCTTGAGTGGGGGTGGAAGATGATGCAGATGATGGTGTTGCTGTGGGTTGACTTGACGGAGGTTCAGTGGGTTGCTCTGATGTAGGTTGTTCTGAACTTGGATGTTCTGAAGTTGGATGTTCTGTAGACAAAGGTATGGGAATTGTAGTTGTTGTATGTTCTTTGGTAGTTGTTTCTTCTTCTTCTTCTTGCTGCTGCAACTGTCCAGTAGCCATGGCCAATTGCTTGGCCGCCTCCAATCCACTCCATTGGGAATCTCGAAATTCAAAGGTCCAATAAAAGTCACACTCGCCTAAAACTTGGGGCAACTGCGGTAGAATGTCGCCTCGTCGTTCATTGAAATGCTTGTAGCCCAAAAAGGCCGCAATGGCATTGTACAGAAACGTCTCGTCAATCACTCGCTCGCCTTCGTCCGTAGTATACGTCAAGTACTGAATCGCCACGACGTGACCCAATCGTTGTCCATCCTGCAACTCCACCACATGCGAGTCGTCACGTTGGCGTTTCACCGGCATCACAGTATTGGCGTTACTGCTGGAGCTCATCATTGTGAGTTGCAAAAAGTCAACTTACTTATTGCTGTAGTATCAATAATAGACTGCTCTTTCAGTTCAGTAAAAACTTGAGCTGGAATTTAGTTGTGGTTGTGGAAGCCCTTCAGCGCTAATAGCTACATGTAGCACTGGAGTAGGTAATAGTTTGGTGCCTCTCTTGATTGACTCTGTGTCGATCTCTTCATGACCGCAGTGATGAAGTGATCATCATGCAAGGAATGATGGACGCAGGCTTCCTGATCTTGTACAGTGGTCAAACGAATGCCAACAAGCAATAAGGCTCCGTCTTTATTAATTATTGGCCAGCCGTCTCATAAATCAGTCTCGTTTCAACACTCAGCTTGCTGTCAGCTGGCCAATGAACACTGTAGTCATGTGAATGACTGCTGGTATTCTTTGGTTTAAGGCTTTCAGGCCACCTTCTAACATAGTATGTGCCGGTACTGGTACCACCAGTACTTGGGGAGCTTTGATGATAAATCAGTACATTCATAGGGAATTACTAGGTCCTGGCCACACACATAAGTCACGAGTTGGCAAGGCACGCAAAGACAGGGTGAGGCACGCGCTTGGTCAAGATCGCAAAAGCACGAATGAAAGGCAGGGTATAACTTACCATGGGATGCAACTCGTGATTCCAAGCAGAAACCCTCCAACTCAGACAGAGAACCCTCCATCAGCCAATGTCAGAATCGCAAATCACTCTGGAACACAAGAGATGGCAGTATGAGACAATGGCAGGGATAGCAACGAACTTCAAACACAACAGAGAACTCACCTCGACAGCTCACGCCATCGGTGACAACAACGAAACATCGCACCCACCATGGTTGTGCCATTTTCCAGAAATTGTGAAGGAGTGACGACTTGTTTCTCATGAAAACTTGAAGGGATAGGCGCCAAAGTCGGCAGTGCTTTAATCGCCAAACAAATACAAACACCTGCTTAGGAATGTTCATCATGCACGTCAATGTGCAAGGCCAGTAGTGTGTACGTGCATCCTCTCCGATGAGCTACTCACATTTTCATGATGCTTGCAAAAATATTGGTTGGAAATCGGTTGTTTTGGTGGTCCCAAGAGCCTTTTGCGACATGGAAAATGGATTCAGCACCAAAATGGATTGTTCTTCTATCGCTGATTGTAGCACTCCCATTTAAATAATAGCATCGCTGCATCGCTATTTT
This sequence comes from Seminavis robusta, assembly GCA_903772945.1. NCBI lineage: Eukaryota > Bacillariophyta > Bacillariophyceae > Naviculales > Naviculaceae > Seminavis > Seminavis robusta. The sequence continues at coordinate 80,520 of CAICTM010000140.1, forward strand.
GCAGGTACTCACAGAATTTTTTCATTGTGACCGTACTAGCGAGCACTTTCGTAATTAGCGACCATGTCGCAACAACGTAGATCGTCGCTACAACGTAGATCGTCGCTACCCCATGGCTACAATCCCCTCGATATTCGCTCGCAAAATGGTCAAAGTTCGCAATATCACAACAATGGCAGCACAAACTTGTACCCACATTTGCATTCGTACAACCCCAACTGGCAGTATGATACTTCCGGCAGCTACCCAATCTCTGGTTACGTACCACCCGTGTATCCTTCGGCCTATGCAAGGAACTTTCCCTACAGGTCCCATCATCACGTACAGCCCGAACACCCCCCCCACCCATGTCACACAGCATCAGTCACAGCCCCAACAGAATGACGAAGTCAAGCAAGCATTCACTCCAAGGTTTGGGGAATATTATGAAGATTCCAGGTGCTACCCATGCGCAACCAAAGAAGAAGCCCATGCTCAGCTCGTGCATGCATACGGTGGATTTGTCAATGGAAAGCAATGCATTCGAGCAGACGGCACGTACACAATGAAAAAGGACAAAACTAAAGTGTTCAAGTTCTGCTGTCGTGTTGGAGAGGACGATCACAACCAGCAACGCTGTCCTTGGAGAGCCCAGGCAAGAGACCTAGGCGATGCTGCCTTTGCATCCAGTCGGTTCCGGAACTATGTTCGAAGAAACAACAACGAACACAATCATTCACTGCAACGCAAACCAAGTAATTACAAGGAACAGCACGGGATTACTCCATCACTGCTTGTATTGGTGAAAAGCTTTATTGACTCTGAGATTCACCGCGGACGTTCCATCCTACGTATCACAGCAGACGAAGCAATGAAATCTGTCACAGAGAAGGTCACATCCAACAACACTGGTAAGTACATCGATCACCGACATCACATCTTCGACAGAGAGCCCCGAGAACATCTGATCAGGCAACTACGTAACTACATTGCGAATAAACGAGAATCCTTCATCAGAAGTCAGCTTTTTGGACAAAGCAGTCTGCGAAACAACGATTCGCTCATGAGGGTGTTGGCACAATGGAAGCTGAACGTACCGGCTGCCTATGTTCCCCGAAGTGACTACAGAACAGCTGATGAGCTTGCAACTGCCTTGGGAGCAGCTTCAACGTATCAGATGTACATCATGGACCTGGGTAGTGGCCAACTCGTGGATCGATATCGGAAAAAAGTTCTGACGCACGAAGCCATTAAACAGCCTGACTTTGAATCAAGGATCGAAGGTGCATTTGTGGTGTTCTCTCCTGCTGGGCTATTCCAATTGATGCATCTAGCATCCAGACGCAAAGGTACCAGGCAACTCTGCTGTGATGGTACAGGTGGGATGATACGTGACCAGAGTGCTCTCATCACAGTCGGCAGTGTCTCAGTGAAGCTACGATCTGTGAGGGATGAAGTCACTGCATCGTATCGATCTATTCTGTATCTGCGATCTGGAGGCGAACGATTCCATCCTTACTGCCTTGTGCTGTATGCCATGCGCATACTGTGCCATGACTGCTTTGCTATCCCATTCGAGATTGATTGGGGCACGTCCGATGATGCTGATACCTTTATTTCGGCACACGTCTTCTTCAAAAACCATCCAAATTTGTGCGATGCCGACACAGATAACGTGACAGCACCTGTCGAGGACTTCACTGATGACATGACACAAGAAGAACCAATCACAGAGTTTTACTTGACCCAACCAGATGCAGAGTCGGTCGAAGATACCACCAGCGTTAACAGCGATGACGATTGCCTCCAAGGAGAGGCTGTTCTCAATTGCTTCTTCCATGTGGTTCAAGCTTTTGCTCAGAAGAAAGGCTACGCGAAGAAAATAAAGGATAAATCCTTCGCAGCAGCCAAGACCGATGGCAGAGTGGACAAGAACACTGCCTATTCTCATGTCTGCAACATCGCGAAAAGCAAGACTGTGGAACAGCGACAGAAGCTAACAGAATTGTACCTGAACGACTGGCGACTACGTGGTGAAGACGCAGCTGCAGACCATTTCGAAAAAGAATATTGCCATCATCCAAGATGGAATTGGAACTACTATTGTTCTGGTGAAGTCGGTGTATATCCTTCCAACTGTCCAAACGAGAGTTTCAATCGGCACGGGATCAAAGGCATCTGTGCCGATTGCCCCAAGAATGCCTCACTATGTTCTTTCTTGGTTCACACAGCTACCAAGCTGCTCAAAGAAGATGCATTCTCACGTGGGGACCCATGCACTATTGAAATTCCTCGCTCTTGTTCTGTTATTGCAGTTGGCCTCTGTGGGTTTTTACAAGAATCTGTGGACTTGGTGGAGCTTGGAACAGATGAACAAGGACGTCCTGCCAGCTGGTTGGCAAATTTTCGATTCAAAATTGGGTGTCCTCTTGACTCCAGGCGATTGGATCTTGTTCGTGCTTCCCTTGATGGCGACATACGACCTTTCATCAAAAAGATTTCCGATGGCTACTTCGATCCACCTCCAGCCCAACTTGCTGATGACATGATCCTGGCAACGTCGACAGTGTGTCACCTACAACGAAAGGGTGGCAACATTGTGGGTGATTGCGAAGATTGTGTCAAACACTTGGGGTACTCGTGTCCGGGAGCAATATATCTTCGCAGCAAACACAATTTGCTGGATGCTTCCCTTGAAACCCTACGTAAAACGTCGGCCAATGCACGAGGTGCTGTATCGAAAGCAAGTGCACGCGGCTCAACAAGGAAGATGTATCAGAGTGGTCTGTCCAGTCACAAAAGACGTTGTGTACCCAAGATGCTAGAGACACTCGAGGCTTATCTGGAGAGTCTCAGCAGGCCTCAGATGATCCGTCTGATTGGGTATCTGCACTTATTTCCGTACAAGACCACCCTTGCCGATTGGGTAAAAGAAAAGGAAGTGAAAGATCTGTTGGACGTTCTTGTTTCTTTCCATGACAACCCAACTAGATACCGACAGATGCAAGCAAGCAATTTGCTTTCGACCTCTAAGTCGTCGTTTGAGGTAGTAAAGAAGCTCGCAAGCAACATCAAAGAAGCCCCTGTGGCGTCCAATGAAAACAAACGTAATACGTAATATAGAAGCGTCTTACACCTACAGGTATCTTTTCATCGTATTACATCTATCTTTTAATCGCTCGCGTCCCGTGGACTTCCTATGGATGCTGAATGCTGAAGATGTGACTGCTCGTGGACGTAATATTTCGAAAGAAAAATTCATTTCATGTAGTAGATTTGCATTGGTCGATAGCTGGAGGCGCCATTCTGTGCATTGGTTCTTCCAATGCATATGATACGAAATTTGTTGCTGTGCGACTCCATGCAGAGCGGCAAAGCCTGAGCTTTTCAGCGATGGTTTCTGCTGGGCATTCAGCTTGGTGTCACAACTCACTCGAGCGGTATTGCAGCAGCATTGAACTAAGCAGACTAGTACTACGATGACGGAAGAAGGAACACCAACTCGCAATGGTGATGTGGCCTATATTAACTACGTGGAACCCCCCATCAGGACCAACAATGATGGTAAAATTTACCACACCCAGGAACAGTACACTGAAGACACCGAGCGCTGCGAGCATCTGTTTCAGTTGCTGATTGATGAACATGGGTATGATATGATTGGGAAGGCGAAGTACCGTCTGCACTTGATCAATCAACATTGTCGCAAACTGGGGTATCCTCCTATGTACGTGTATGATTACGAGTGGGTTGGCTGCTACCCCATCCAGTTCTTGGCCAATGAGGGCAAGAACCCAAAGAGTCGCCAGCCCCTTCCTCCATCCAACGCGAACTATGACCATGACGTCTTCAAGCAGCTGGTTGTTATGACGCTTGTTTTCCCCCATCCGGTCACTGATCCCGAGAACACTGACCTCTTCACCACCAGATTCGACATTGATCCAGTGGTGTTCAAAGACCGGTACTTGCGTTATCTGGATGATTTGAATCTCTTCACGGAGGGAGTTGATGAGGAAGACATCCTCCCCACTCCTCATCGGCAGATTGTTGTTGACTCCGGTACTCCAAGTCCCATGGCCACTGCCCCCAAGGTGCTCTTTGATGTGGATAATGACGAATTTGGTGGCTCCGACGTGGATGATCCCACCGATTTGGATGACGAGGAAGATGATGACGACTACGATGACATCTTGATGCGCTCTGGCAAATGGGGGCCTTTGACACAAGTTGCCAAAGACTCAGATGATGATGTTGATGATGATGATGATGTTTCTCCATCTCCCCCCAAGAAGGCGAAGACCGAAAGCAGTGCTGAAGCCCCCAAAGCAGACTCCCAGGAAGAAGAAGACACGGAAGGAGACACCGAAGGAGACACCGAAGGAGACACTGAAGGAGACACCGAAGGAGAATCCCAGGGAGACCACGAAGAGGAAATCAAGAAGCCAAAGTCCAAGTCGGGTAGTGATGCCAGCAGCGAGGATGAAAATGAGGAAGAAGAGGAAGACAACGATGATGACACCGAAGAAGCCACGAACGATGGAGATAACAGCGAAAAGAGTGACAGTCAGAATGGTGGCATCGAAATTCTTTGTACCGGCAGTTTCAGTTATTAGGAGACCATTGCGCAGCTTACCCTTCTCATCAGACATTTTACTGCACAATGGTGATTTGCTGTGGCCTCACTGGTTCATGGTGCTCTGTGCGGGGTTCTCTGTCTGTGTTGGAAGGTTGCTTTTGAATCATGAGTGTGGTCGAGTATGCTTTACCACTGACAGCTTGGAGTGACGTATGAGGTTGTTCGAAGCATGTTTCAGATTCAAATCCTGCTGGATCATACTGGTATACATTATATAGATATAAATCTTTCGATAGCCAGAATGTTTTGCCAGAATTAAGATATTTCCACATTCATACTGTACAGGAACACCTCATGTATCAGCAATCAGTACCGGTACGGTGCAGTACATGTTATCCATGCGAAGCTGGCATAATTCTAAATTCTGACGCAAAAGTCTAATTGAGCCTGCTACTAGTAGCTAGCTAGCTAAATTAGACTGTCACTCTTCTACTAGTAGATGCCTGCATTGACCGGGCACGGGGCGTGATGGCTGGAGGAATGATATTATGGGTTTTGAGACTAACGCTACATGCATAGCTAGCTAGCTAGTAGTAGATCTTGCTTTCCTTGTCAGACGCCTGTGGCAATTGAAGGGGCCAAAAGCGAGGATGGATTAGGAGATGATGAAGAAGCAGAAGCAGGCCTGTTCTGGCCAGCCAGCTAGCTGGCTAGTAGCTATCGTGCCCACACTCTAGGTAGAGGGCGGACGAGTAACAAACCACCGTCAGCATTCTTGGCGCAGGTTACCTCAATTAATTGTCATTCAATGGTCATGGTCTCTCTGTTCCATACCGTAGTACGGTACACAAGGAAAATGAGCAAGAAACGGGAGGATCCACCCGCCTGTCCTCCACAATGGAAAGCAAGCATGAAAGAATAGGATTGAATGATGGATCGAATCGAATCGAATCGAATCGAATCAATCCGACGTTGGCAACACATACTCTGTGCCGGTGGCTGGTTCTTGCCAGACACTCCAGGCGTCCGTCGAGGGGGCACACTACTGTACAAAGGCAGGACATCAATACAGTACAACTAGCTATTGCAGCCTGTGAGAACTTCTGTATACTACGTACATGCACGAAAAAGGCAGGTGACACAATTAAGGTTTAGCCAAACGAATGGTTTTTCGACATTGCTTTGGCTTTCTCAAAAGCAAATTCACAACGAATACAAGATGATTCTTGTTCAGAGATGTAATGGAGGTAAAAAACATCGATTTAAAATATAGCTAATGTAGAAATGTAACGGGAGGCAGGCCTCACACACATCCAGATATCTGAACCGTCCCATATCGACGGAGACTCGATCTCTTAAAGATTTATGGGAGCTTCAGGAGTTCGCAGGCTGGTTCTATACCTGCAGCGCAACGATCGTTTGCTTCTTAGATAAACCCGGGAGGTGCATAGCGTTGTGGTCCTTGGTTGGAGTTTAGATTGAGCATGTTCTGGCCAGTGCGAGGGATATTCATGGGCTTCAAGTTTCGATTGAATATATCACTGTAGCTCCCCACTTCCAAAACAGCATCTCGAAGCATCCGCTTGTACTGGGTGCCAAACAGCAGGACCTCTGGCATCATGCTGGAAGTTGCTTGGCCAATATCTTGCTCCTCCGCAAAGATTAAAGCATTGACAATCCAGTACACCCATGCAGACCAGTCACGGGCATCTTGATTGGTGGCCATGCAGAGATTGCTGTTGTGTGCAGAATCGTAAAAGTAGGGCGCGGAAAAGGAATAGCCTAGTCCTGTGGTTGGTTCCTTGACACGGTTCTGAAGACTGCTTGTCACTCCAGCCAACACATCTATTTCACCACTTGCAAGCAGAGCAAAGCCATCTTCGGGCTCCTCCACCTCTATGAACTGTATATTGTTTGGTTGGCCTTGAAACAATGAAGTGGATAGAGCTCGGCAGAGATCAATCTCGAATCCCTTGTAAGCCACAGAGGAAACATTGCTATTCACTTTGGAAGCAAAACCAGCCCTTTCTGCATTGGCACTAATGCCACAGCGAACACCCCCTCTTTCCACGATGGATTGGAGATAATCACCGAGTGGAATCTTGTCCTCCTCTCTCACATTTTCTCCAACGGCACCAAATGGGTGCGAAAGGAGTAATCCTGTGGTTCCTCTGTTGATCTGGTTGATTGTGGCCCGAGGAATACCCTTGGCCATGTGGCGATCGTAGATTTCACCATAGTTTCCCACAGCAGCAATGGCATTTTGAAAAATGTATTCATACTCAGTGCCAAAGACTTGGGTGGCAGGAAACATGTGGGCAGTGGCCTGAGTGATGTTGTGTAGCTCTGCCACGTTGAGGGAATCCATAATGGCACCCACAAAGGCTGTGAATTCTGGATCGTCTTCTCTGGTAGCAAGACTTGTGGGTTCTTTAGAAAAGTAGCGTTCACTACGCACGTAGCTTCCATTGTATCCTCCAGCTACAACCTCCTCTGCGCTCAAGGTTGCGAAACTTGCAGTAGCAAGGACGTTGCAGCCAGCCTTGACAAACACAGTTTCAACATCACTCACAGTTTCCACTGGTACAATAAAGCGTCTTGGTAGGGTAGATTGCACTAGACTTTCATAGGTTGTGTCCTGTCCAACACAAACCTTCAAGCTCTGACACTCATCGAGATGTTTGAAGTTGTCTTCTACACAGCCAACATGAAATGGATCACCAGCAACTCCCATTCCTATATATAGACAAGGAGGGGTAAAAGACAAGCCAGTCTTGACTTGAGTCTGGAGTACATCTCGTTCCATGGTATGTGTGTAAAAAGAACTGTACAAGTCCACTTGCCCTTCTGCAAGAGGCGCAAACAGAGATGTCCGATTCTTGTATTCTTGAAAGTCCATCTTGTCCTTAGCAGCCTCTGGTCCAAAGATGGCGGCCGTCACTGCAAGGCACTATGTCAAGAGAGTAATCGATGGGATGGCAATTTTGTGAGGTTGGGTCAAGCAAGTGTACTCCATACAAGACAAGCACGTGTTTGAACTTACAAAGCTGTAGCTGAATCCAGCAATATCTTCAATGTTAACCTGACGATATTCACATCGCAAGGTACCTTCCTGCTTGATTCGTTGGAGAGTTGAAAGGCTGCCATTTTCATTTTCTTTGTTTCCTGTGAGACCAATCTGGAGTGATTCTTCGCCGTCAAATACTCCAAGGAGTCCCAAGACAAGAGCCACAATAACGGCCATCATGACCAACACGGCCAATGCAAACCATGCTGCGTGTCTCCTTTGGCTGTCATCATCGCGGACAGCAGTTCCTGTGATGGCAAGCTGAGAGATTGGCTCCATTGCTGGGTGACACGATGCGGCTTGGGGTGTCCTGCGTTGCGTTGTGGCATCTAAATGTACAAGGGTACCCTGCAATAGTGGTGGTGGTGGTGGTGGTTCGCTACTAGTAGGAGAAAGCTCGGGTGCCGTTTCGGGACCCCCACCAATAAAGTTGTCCTCCCCATTGGGACGAGTAGTGTAGCTCGAAGTGAAACTCGTACCCACTGCATACGCCCCCGGGTGTGACGTAGGTTGCTGTGCCTGATTCGAGGGTAAGGGCATGGGTGTTGGCAAGGCGTTATCCAATGGTGATTCCACAGTACCGGTAGTCTCTGCATTGGCTTCTTCCTTAAGCTTGTTGTTGGTGGTGGGAGGAGTCCGTTTCTCTACAACTGCTGCACTCAATGGACCCTCTTCCGACGTCAGCAACACGTCTAACAACTTCTCCATGTTTCCTCCAGCCTTGGAATTTACATCCGCGGCATTGGCATTGGAGCTACCAGTCTTCTCGCAATCGCTACTACCACTAGCGCTCATGCGCGACGGCAAGTCGATATCCGGTGGTGATTCCACAGTACCGGTAGTCTCTGCCTTGGGTTCTTCCTTAAGCTTGTTGTTGTTGGTGGGAGGAGTCCGTTTCTCTACAACTGCTGCACTCAACGGGCCCTCTTCCGACGTCAGCAACACGTCTAGCAACTTATCCATGTTGCCTCCAGCCTTGGCATCCACATCCACGGCCTTTGCATTGGAGCTACCAGTGTTCTCGCAATCGCTACTACCACTAGCACTCATGTTGATGTTCACTGTGTGATGTGCTAAAGAGCATCCCTGGTTTGTGAGATTGAAAATCGCAAGATCGACGTCTCCTTTTGGACTGCAGAGATTGATTCAATGGATTCATTCTGCGAGACAGGAACGGTAGCCCCTGATGAGTACCATACTAGTACTACGTACTTTTTCAAAGTTTCTGTACCTGGATTTAACGTATGTCAAAAAATGCATGGACACAGCATCTAGCTTGAAGCTTGGTCGAAAGCCGACTCGACTCTTCAGAGCACTCAGTCGTTCCAATTGTGTTGCTGCCACGTCCCGTACCAGGTACACCGGACTAGTAGACTCGACTAGACTACAGAGCACCAGGCACCAGCATCAGATTCTTTGGTCCTCTGGCTTTTTGACTGGACTGGACTCGACTCTGACTTGACTCGGCTCGACTCGACTCTGACTCGACTCGATAGGCTCCAGGCGACACAGACCACACGTAGTCTACTAGAATAGCTAGTCCCTCTGTCATCTATCTTTGCCAGTGATCCTAGGTCTATAACACGAGAGGCAAGTCGAGGTCGAGCGTTGTAGCCGCCAAGCTGCGGCAGAAGTCGCGACATTTATTTGAGTGCCCCAAGTCAGCAGTCTTCTGGATTCTGGAACAATCAGATGCCGCTCAGAATCTTTCGCGTTCTCAAAAATTAAATGGTGGTTCCCTGTCCAATGCCAGAGCCAGTTCGCAAGAATTTAGTTTTTAGAGAAACCACCACGAATCATGACGTACTGGCAAGCAGCTACTGTACCGCTACAGTAAGCTTACCAGTACCAGCGAGCTCGCTTATTAATAGTTCCGATTTTTGGTATTGCATTCTCAGGGGCAGTAGCTGCTGGGGCAGCTCATTAATTTTTATGACTAAAATGAGTCTTCGGAAGCAGTTTCGGAAGCAGTTTCGGAAGCACAAACAAAGTTCAACCATGGACAGTAGTCTACTACTAGCTAGTAGTCCAGACTGTCCAGAGCTCTTGCTCTGACAACACCTGGAAACAGGCAAAAATATTTGAGAATACCAATAACTCCTAGCTGTATTGAAAGAACCCATCGACAAAAGCCTTCCTCGAGTAGTTCTCTCTCGCTTGAGTCAAGAGATACTAGTATTAAATTAGAGCGTTTTTTTAAAAAATTGTGTTCTCTAAGCCAATCTTTTACTTTGGCTGTTTTTCTCTATTGGATTTGATTGGATTGCATTGGATTAGATTGGATTGCATTGAATTACAGTTTACTATATAAATAACAGTACTATTTGGAATCCAATTCAATCCAATTCAATGCAATCCAATCCAATGCAATCCAATTAAATTTATCTTCTGGCAAAAATACGAATTTCGTTTTTTTAACTGATTTTGGCGAGTCTCACTACAGGGCTATTGCAAGATTTGCCCATCCCCCGGAAGAAGCCAAAAAGGAACATTAAGCATCGCCTGGATTTAACCAAGATCAACCCAGGCATGGAACCATTATTCCTATGACTGCCTCGGATGACTCTCTTACATTCGATATCCTATTCTTTAATTCAATTAACTCGAGGTCATAGTGAACGATATGGGAAAACTGACGTGGCGAGTTCGTATCGGTGGATCAGCGTTCCGATCAGCTTTCCGATCTCGCACTGGAGCTCACTGGTACAATGTGCGCACACAATGCCTTTTTCCCACCACAATTATTTGCACTACGCAGATTGTGGATTCTTCGGCTCTGCCACTACATGTACTAGCTATTTTTAAAATTGTAGGAAATGCTAGGAGTACATGTTTGTATGTAGCTATTAGTCGGCTTCTGAAGAGTTTCTTGGAGCCCAGCACGAACGACCAAAATAAAAGACCGGTAATAACTCCTGTACACTCATGTATCGTACTAAATCCCCACCAGTGGCCACAGGGTGCACATTCGCAGAGATATCTATCAACTCCCACACACACACGTCAGAGAAGCGGGGCAGAGCTGCTCGTTGAAGCTGCCGAGTTCCAAACAGCCCCACTATCAAGACATTGGTGAATACGAAGAACGATCGCGTGAGAACAGTGCGAGCAATTTATTTGGATGCAGCTGTAAAGAAGTCTTTGGCTTGCTAATAAAACCTCTGCAGCCAGATTGTTTTCGGAAGCCCCCAGTCTAGCTAGCTACTAGATCATTCATTCTTAGTAACATACATCATAAATTTTGCATCCGGCCGTACAAACGTACAAACAACTCAAATTTACAAAGTTTGCAAAAACAAAAAAACTCTTTGGAACAAGACCATGAAGCCGAGTATGAAGAGCATCGAAACCGCGGACGACTGGTCCGACAAGGATCACGATGATAACATGGACAAGCTGCAGGACAGCTGGAAGGACGACGAGGAGGTGGATTACCACCACAGCTCCTCTCACATGAGCAATCGCACGGACGACTCCACGTTCAGCGACAGCGGCCACGAGTTGGCCAAAGGAGAGACCCGAGCGGTGCTGGGATTGCGTGTGGTTGTCATTCTCGTGTTGATTTGTGCCGCCATTGCCATTACCCTCGTGGTCTGGTTCACCACCACCAAGACTCAGGACGACGACTTGGCGTCCAACTTTGAGGGTGCCGCCACGAAACTCCTCGAGAGTTTCCGTCAAATCGTCGACACCAAACTCGGGGCGGTGGCAGGACTCAGCGTCAGCCTTACCGCCTACGCGCGTGCCAATGGACAGGAGTTCCCCTACCGTACCTTTGCTTTGGTCCTGGAATGCAAATTGGGGAGACAGTTTTCTTAACAAAGAGGTGATAAAATTGTAAATTTCTTTTCATCAGTCCATGCCCAAATACATGAACTATGGACTGATGAAAAGCTATTTTGAATTTGGACCTTCCCCAGTCTCCTACAGGCCTCCCCATGGTTGCGCTTTGCTGTGCCATCCCAAGCCGCCATATCTAGGCAACTGTATCTCAGCCAAAACTCAACCTTTTTCAAAAATTTTTGCTTGGAATGATATCTACTCTTTTTGGAGAACTCAGAACTGTCTATTATCTTGAAGATAATAGGATTCCTAGAACACCCATATTCTAGGTGGGTAGCTTTACAGGGGCATATCTACCCGAAATATGGTGGGGCAAATCAATTTTGAGGTTTTTTTCATTTTTCTCATTTATTAATCTAAACATCTAAAATTAAAAAATTTGAAATTTTTTCCTACATGACACCACTTAACCAAAGGTACGGTACGTGACCATGAACGATTTTCAGCAACGCTCCGCATCGACACGCAGTTTGTCGGGGGTCCTCTTCTTTGAACTCTTGCCGTTCGTGTCCATCGAGAACCGCGAGACATGGGAAGAATACTCTGTCGCGAACAAAGGATGGCTCGACGAGGGGAGAGCCTACCAGAAATCGATTGGGATGGATCTGTTTGCACTGGCTGGGGACGAACTCAGTAGCAGTACCAGCCACAACGTCGACGGGGTCACGCGTCGTCTCGCCGAGTCGGAACTGAACTTTACCACTGGCGCTTCAGGGGACTCTCCCATTGCGGACAAGATTTGGATGTTCCACGAAGAGACGTTCGAGCCCGTTTCGGACTATTCCGAGGGCCCCTGGTTTCCAATGTAAGTACACTTTCAAGAGTTGCCTTGGTTTGCCTGCCTACCTGATTGCTTTCTGACCTGCACATGCATGTATGTCTATCTATGTCTTCCTTGCAGCTGGCAAAGTTCTCCCGTCCTCAAGGCACCCAGAGACCTGTCCAACTGGAACGTCCTCCACTTCCCCGCATATGGCAACTACCTGGCGTTCGCGGCAGAAACCGCACAAGCCGTCATTGGAGGCATGGCCACGTCACCACCCGGAGACATGAACCACAACGATCTCACGACCAGCTTCTTTGCCTACATTGCGAGCTACACGGCGGGAGAGCCCGTCGAATATGCCGGAGACCCCTTTTCCAGCTTTTACATTCCCGTCTTTGATACGTTTGACGAGGACCGCCAACTCGTCGCCGTCATTCTCGGAGTCCTCCAATGGGCAGACTATTTCATCGACGTCCTTCCTCCCAATCTCCCTCCTGTCGCGGTCGTCATTGAGAATACCTGCGAAGGAGCTTTCTCATTCGAAGTTAGTGCCGATGAAGTCACCTATTTGGGACCAGGAGACCTTCACGACGAACGTTACCAAGACATGACCCAGTCGTCCGGCTTCAATTCCGTCATCAAGCAAGGGAGTCTCGAACTGGGACTCAACCAGAGTTTGTGCGAATATACCCTTCACGTGTATCCCACGGAAGAGTTCCACAACGAATACAAGGACCACATGCCCCTCTTTATCACTCTCAGTGTGGCGGCCGTCTTTTGTTTTGTCGTCTTTCTGTTTCTCCTGTACGATCGACTCGTGGAACGACGCCAAAAAGTCGTTATGACCACGGCCACCCAGCAAAATGCCATTGTCTCGTCATTGTTTCCCTCCCAAATCAAGGACCGGCTCTTGGAAGCACAGGGAAGCGGTGACGCCAGCAAGGGCATGGCACTGTCGCAAAACGGTGATGCGATGGGCCGACCCTTGGCCGATCTCTTTCTGGAAACGACCGTCCTCTTTGCCGATATCAGTGGCTTTACCGCATGGAGCAGCATTCGAGAACCAACCATGGTCTTTACGCTCTTGGAGAAGTTGTACTCTGAGTTCGACAAGATCGCCAAGCGATGGCGCGTATTCAAGGTCGAAACGGTGGGGGATTGTTACGTGGCCGTGGCGGGGTTGCCCGAAGCCAATCCAAAGCATGCTGTGGTGGTGGCACGCTGTGCCGCAGACATTGTCAAGAAGATGAAGACCTTAACCCGAGATCTGGAAATCTCTCTGGGAGGAGGGACTGGTGAACTCGGACTCCGTGTAGGCATCCACAGTGGACCAGTAACAGCTGGAGTGCTGCGTGGGGACCGAGCCCGCTTCCAGTTGTTTGGGGATACCATGAACTGCTGTTCGCGCATAGAGACGAGTGGGGAAGCTGGTCGAATTCATTGTTCCATGGAAACTGCCGAGCTTCTCAAGAAGGAGGGCAAAGAAGCTTGGCTAGAAAAGAGGGCTGGCGGATGCCATTTGAAGGGACTGGGAGAGATTGAGACGTACTGGATCAACATCAACACAAGCCCAAGGTACGGTGATGGAAGCTCCCGCGAGTCCGAGTCGGATGCGGTTACTATGCAAGAGGGTGCTCTTTATGGCATGAACGAAAAGAAGCAACGATTGATCTTGTACAACGTTGACCTTTTGCTGAACCTGATGAAGAATGTGGTAGCCCAAAGGGGTACCGGTAGCAAGAAACAGGCAACGAATTCGACTATCAAGAGATCCTCCTCCCACGATGGTTCTACTCCTATTGAACCCAGGACCCTGCCTTTGGACGAGGTGGCCGAGATCATTCATCTGCCAGACAAGCCATCTGCTCAGCAGAACCCAGCCAACGTCGTCATTCCCAAGGAGGTGGAAGACGAACTGCGCGATCTCGTTACTACCATCGCTGGCATGTACAGAGACAACGCCTTCCACTCGTTCGAGCAGTAAGTTTCTTTTCGCCCATCCCGCTCATCCTGAAGTTTGCCCAGCTGCCTGCTTCTTACTCACATGGTCGACCCTTGGTCCTTGTCTTACAGTGCCTCCCATGTGTTGATGGCGGTTCACAAATTAATGAGCCGTATCGTGGCGCCAGTCTCTTTTAACCCCTCTGCCGTTAAGGACGAAAAGGAGATGTACTCTGCTTTGCACGACAACACGTTCGGTATCACAAGTGATCCAATCACTCAGTTTGCATGTGCCTTTAGGTAAGCCGCCAACTCTTGCTGAAGTGCTGCTAGCAGTGTTGTTACAGCCACGGTAGCTAACCATTGATCCTTGCACAGTGCGCTGATCCATGATGTCGACCATGTTGGAGTTTCCAATGCCCAGCTTGTCAAAGAAGGAGTCCCCATCGCCAAGCTCTACAAGGAAAGGAGTGTTGCTGAGCAGGTAAGGCTTACTCGTTGGTCCCTTCTGCTATCTCGAATTGTCGTCTCACCCATCGCGTACACGAATGCTTCAGAACTCGTTGGACCTTTCCTGGAATCTTCTCATGAGCGATCGGTTCACAAAGCTTCGTGAGCTGCTCTTTCCAACCAGGCAAGATCGTCTCCACTTCCGCCAGCTCGTGGTGAACTCTGTCATGGCAACGGGTGAGTTTCTCTTGGCGTCTCCTGCTCTTGTTTCTGGTGGGTGCTTGCTAACGTTTGCCGTGGATCTCTCCCTACCTCCAGACATTGTGGACAAGGATCTCAAGCAACTGCGAAACAACCGCTGGGATGTGGCGTTCAAGAAGGGAGAAGGGGCCGATCATGTAGATGAGAACCCCAAGGATGAGGTCAATCGAAAAGCCACCATTGTGATTGAGCAGTAAGTACAAACGACGTTTGACCAGATGCGTCTTGCCTGTAACAAGCACTAAACACAGCGACTCGCTCTACCACAGTATCATCCAGGCTGCTGACATCTCCCATACAATGCAGCACTGGCATGTCTACCGAAGATGGAACCAGAACCTGTTTGAGGAGTTGTATGTGGCCTATTTGAATGGAAGGATGGAGAAAGATCCCGCCACATTTTGGCATAAGTAAGTGCCCATTGTTGTCCCCATCTCTCCGAATCCTTCCCAGTCGTTTCTCATGTTCTTGCTTGTCTTTTCTTCTCCCACAGAGGCGAGATTGGCTTCTTTGATTTCTACATCATCCCTCTGACAAAGAAGTTGAAGGAGTGTGGAGTATTTGGTGTCTCCAGTGGAGAGTTCCTGAACTATGCCATTGCCAACAGGGCTGAATGGGTACTCAAAGGGGAAGGCATCGTGGAAGAGATGATTCTTACTGTCCGAAAGAAATATGGAGACAAGGAAACTGGATTGAAGTCGAGTGCTCGCTCTGACGAAGTAAGAGCAAGCAGCCTTGGAGTTGGTGGCATGGCGCCCTAATAAACCTTTGTTTGGACTGTGAAACCTTGGGAAGGTTTTGAAATGGAGAAAGAGGAAGGAAAAAGGTGTTCGACCGAATCTCCAAATCTCCAGAAGAGTCATTCCTTGCAATACTGCACGTCCAGCCCAAAACGGGAACAACAAACAAGATGCAACCACCTCCTCAAGTCCATTTCCATTGCCTCCAACAGCATCTACTCCTCCGGAACCGCCCCAGGCATTTTCGACTCCCAACAGACCACTCTCCTGGATCCTTTCCTCCACTACCTGCAAACCGTTGTGACCTAAACTTTACCTATATATAGCTAGCTAGTCTACAATTCCATATATTGAAATCGCATGCATTGTACACGTATATGACCTAGATGCCGCGCCGTTGCTGTCGTTTGGGGCTAGCTGTGCGAGGTTCAGGTTCTGCAAGGGGATTGTGTCAAGATTAAACGAATGGTGGCTTTGTTCGCTGTCCCAGAGACCACGGAATCATCGTCGTCGCTGTCGGCCAATCGTCAAATACAAATGGACCTCTGCGTCTTGCTTCAGCGGGTTGGCATTGGCGCGTTACTGTACCGTGGAAATGCAGTGCCGGTACCGCTACGTGTACGCCGGTGGAGGAATTCCACAATTCGACAACTTCTCCGATTGAATCATCCTGGAGAGTTATGGCGCTTCCAGGAAAGAGATTAGAGGCATTAGCCGTCCCTTCTTTAATTAAAAGGCTTCAGTGCCCTTTATATTATTTTAAGACCTCACGCACCGAAAAGATCCAGACAGGACACAAAATCACGCAACATTCACAACAAAGGAACAAATTGGTGATAAATTGGTGATAAGTCAAAGCAACCTCAGCCATGGCATACCGCACCTCACAACAAGCAGAAGACGACGAATCCAAGTCTCGCATGCTGGCTTCCATATTTCCAGAGCTCGAGTCCAAGTTCGGCCAATATCCAATGAAGCACGGCAACTGGATGTATCCGATTCCAACCGAGACCGACCAATACGGCCGACCGGCCTTTATTGAATGCCAAAAATCCATCAACGATACAACTCCGCACAAGGAACACTACGTCTACGGATCCGTGACGCATGAGCGACTGGGAAAACGAAGCGGATATTACCATTTGTTGACCAAGGAAGCCCACAAAATCCTACACAAGCGCACTCAGAAACCCCACATGAAATTGCACTATTTCTTCTGCACCGATCCCATCCAACGAACGGCCTGGGCCACCACCCGCCAAATCGTGCAACTCCGCAGCGTGAGTGGCCTCGCGGACGACGATCATGCCGGAAATACGCGGGATATGATGGTGGCATTTCAGGGAGATGCCACGGGCGGGGCGGCCGGTCAAGTCGCGGTGGGAACCATGGCCAAGATGGCTATTATGGGCGGTCTCTGACACTACTACTACGTACTATTTCCTCCGTCCTTTCTACTGGAATGTCCCTGCTTCAATCCATCGTCAATTTATAAAATGGACGTTAGAAATGAGAAGTTTCTTTCCTGCAATGATCCCTTTTCAGCGTTTTTGAACGGTTGTGTATTATGCTTGTGGAACGCAGCCGAACGTTGAATAAAGATTAAGTATCAAAGCATTTTGTAATTTAGCAGCAAGCAGATATAGCAATCATAGTTTAGTGGTAAAATATCTGCCTTCCAAGCAGATGTCCTGGGTTCGATTCCCAGTGATTGCAGTGCAATCGTTTTGCCTGGGTGATCAGTGGGTGGCTGTTTGCAACGATGGAAGTTTTGTTCTTTGTTCCGCTTGGCAGGACAATGTTTGCACTAGCTAGTCCAGTCTAGGTTTTCCTTGTACTATGTTGCGGGTGCAATCTCCTTCTTCGCTTTTATCTAGTACTTTTGGCGAAGCGAACAATCTCTGTATCACCAGAATGGGGAATGATCATGATCTTCATTCTGGCACTCCGCAATACTACCTAGTTCATTGACCACTCTCTCTAATAGCGAAGGTCACTCCCAACCAGGCGATCGTTCCATCAATCGGTGTGTACCATATTGGTTCGTACGGATGGTCGATCAATATGTGCTGTCGTCCCACACTCGGATTCGATTCATTCATTCGAATGGTGCAGGTGTATTGCTTCAGAGGAATCGAATCGTCGGACAAGATGTACATGTAGTCCTCAGCCCCTTCGCCGACTAAATTCAGGTCAACGTGTATTGGGGGTCGGCGACGACCAGGGATTGGCCTCTTTGGCTTGCGTGGCCAATTCCACCAAAGAGCGAC
The DNA here is from genome assembly GCA_903772945.1 of Seminavis robusta. Lineage (NCBI taxonomy): Eukaryota > Bacillariophyta > Bacillariophyceae > Naviculales > Naviculaceae > Seminavis > Seminavis robusta. The sequence goes on from CAICTM010000140.1 coordinate 98,413, forward strand.
GTTTTTGCATCGATTCTGTCGTTGCCTCTGTACAGCTTGCACGCACTCCACATTTTCGACTCCAATGCGGACCGAAAATATAAAGACACAACAGTGTAACCAATATAGCCAACCCACAGGGAGACGACTAGCTCAGGATGAGCCGCTCGTGAGCCAAGTGCCAGTGAGTTGCGTCGAGATATCTCCAGGAAACAATGAGCCTGCAGAGCGCGAAAGGAATGCGAAAGGTCATTTTGGGTCATGGCGAAGGCATCCAAAAAGACCCACAATGGGGCCTCCACCACAACGAACTTCGCCAGCACAACCCAAACCAACAGACGACCATACCTATCGCAGAGGCATACCTGTTCAAAGGACAAGGCAAATTGATTGATTAAAGAAGTTGACCATGGGAATTGTGATTCTAGGAGTCCTTGCTATTGTTGGTGCTGGAGGTGGAGCAGCATACTACGTGCACAAGAAAGACCAAGACCAACCCGAGGCAGATGCTACGGCCGAGGCAGACGGCGGCAACGAAGGAGGTGCAGAAAAGAAGAAGAAGAGCAGGTTTGGATTTGGCAAGAAAAAGGAAGGGGACGGAGAAGCGAAGAAAGAAGGTGGAGGCTGGAAGATGCCTTCGATGCCCAACCAGAATAACATGAAAATGATGATGATGAAACAGTCCATGACCAACGCATTCAAATAAGCAACAACAAAAAGAAGAAGAAATCAATGGGAAGGACGTGCCTGGTGAAAAAGAATGGCACATACGTGTTGTTTGTTTTGTGATTTATTTGTGGATGGATCTACAGTTGTACTATATTATGGTGGAGACATTATTATTGGAAGAGAATTTGAAGACGCCAAAAAAGTGTTGCATATTTGCCTGTTTTGATCAAGCTGGAAGCTACCGTACCGTGAGGTGCTACAGTACTAGCTAGCTACTGGATTTAGATGCAGAGCTCTTTTTCCCTGATGGGTAAGGGAAAGACAGGAGAGGTTTGCAACAATAAACTAAGACTTTGCTGCTCAAGAAAGATTTCCTGCTACACTGTAGCTTGATAGAAAAGCTCTATGACTACCCTCGTTCCTACTAGCAATCTGGTAGCCATTTGAGATCTTGTGGTCCTTTCCGTATTCGCGGTGGTACTTGCTTTAGCGAAGCTGTCCCCGTGGAATCGCAAAGCCAAGCCCTTTGGTCCCAGAACATAGAACCTACTAGTCCTGAATTGATCTCTCCTGATCCCACAGAACCTACATGTACTAGCTAGCTAGCTAGTCCTGAATTCTGCATCTTCATTGCCTCTTGCAAGCCTGGCCCTCGCTGGTTTCCTTTTTTTAAAAATAAGTTACGGTAGCTAACCTCTCCGTAGCGTAGTCTATTCCCTTGCGGGTAGCTAGCCAGCAGAGCGGTGTTAGACCGGTCATTGTGGGTCACAACCAGTCCTCATTCTTTCGGAAACATATCTTTACCTTACAGTACCTGCATCCACCAGATCCAACACACAAACAAGTCGAAAGAAACATCGGCGATAGTAGTACCAGCAACATCATAAGAGACAATCGAGAGGGAGAGCTTGAGTGAATTGCTAGAACTGGAAGTTATCAGGAACCATGGGACTTTTTACACTCGGTCTTCTTGCTATCATTGGCATTGGTGGTGGAGCAGCGTACTACGTGCACAAGCAAGGCGAGAACCAACCCACGGCCGAAGGAGGCGAAGAGAAGAAGAGTGGCATGTTTGGATTTGGAAAGAAAAAGGAAGGAGAAGCAGAAAAGAAGGAAGAAGGTGGAGGCTGGAAGATGCCATCCATGCCCAACCAAAATTCCATGAAAATGATGATGATGAAACAGTCCATGACCAACGCCTTCAAATAGACCAGACAATTGGGTGTTTCGTGTTTTAGAAAAATGAATGGCGTGGCAATGGCAGTGTTGAGCTCTGTTGTGTGAACGAATCTATAAAATTGAAGAAAGCAAGACGACAATTCATTGAGGAAAATGTATATTTGCCTTTTTGGCTACCTACCGGGGCTAGCTACCGGTGCTACCCACCGATAGTGTTCCCTTTTCCCTTATGGGGGTAGGGAAAGAGACTCCTTTTGGTACGGTATGGTTGGTATATTTTGCCTTCTTGCAACAATAATCAAAAAGTAGCCGAAGAAACCGCCTTGGCTATGTATATTGTATCAATGCACCCGTCATGCAAAATAGCTAGCGATGCTCTACGGTAGCCACTTTAAGATGGCCATGAGCTAGGTACGGTACAGGTAACAGTGTCGCAAATAGGACGTTCTACTGTAGCCATGGTACCACCATGGTTAGAAACCTGTATTATTTGGCTCCGGTGTTGGACAAGAGCAGTTGCTGCAGTTGACATCTATTGAAAAGGTGTGATCGAAAGTTGAGCAGTGCCACAGGAGGGGCGGGGCGTCTTGTCCTTGATACTGAAGTGTGCAGCTAGTTTGAAAGATAGAACGCAGGGCAATGCTGTTCGGCTAAGGGATGAATGCCAACACTGAACTTCGCTCACACCCACCCACAAACCGATCCAGTTAGCGCGTGATCTAGACCATTTATCCAATTGCCACTATCAACTGATCTCCCTGGAATATCACGAATCGCACCTCTTTGGAAGCAGGCAATATTTGTGAATGAAATAGTTGTCCCGTCGTTGTCCCGTCCTAGCTAGCATCTTCCACCTACCTACTCTGGCTAGCAAGACCCCCGTGGATGGAAACCTCCACCTGTCTAAAAATAATTTGCTCTAGCTAGCTAGCTAGCTTGCTAGCTAGCTAGCTAGCTAGCTAGTAGCTAGCTAGCTAGCCTTATTACCTTTACACTTACTTCAAGCGACACCAGGAGAGATGTTCTTTAGAAACGACACCTCTGACACTAAACATTGGCACAGACGAAGTCTCTACTACTAGCTAGCTAGCCCTATGATAAGCATAATATGCACAGCCACCTTCCTCATGCAGTCCAGACGCAACGTAGAACAATTGAACATAATAGCTAGTCTAGCTAGCTAGCTCTAGCTAGCTAGTAGTAGTGCGAGTACATCCCGCATGACATGCTTTTAAAAAAATTATTTATTGAAGAGAACGAGACCTCTGACCCTAAACATTGGCACAGACAAAGTCTCTAGCCCTAAACATAGGCACAGCCACTCACCTCGGTCCGTCTGCAACAATCCGCATGTCCTCAGCAGGGTGTGAGAACCAGATAGATTTTGAACTGGTTAGGTTATAGGTTACAGCAACCAGATAGAATTTTCTATCTGGTTTGGTTATAGGTTACCAACCAGATACAGTAATTCTATCAGGTTAGGTTACAGGTTAGGTTATAGGTTACATAAATGGTTACGAAACTACCTATCTGGTTACCAAACATGACCTGCCCAAGCTGGCTGCCTAATCATCCTGGCGGGCCTCCTCCAACGCCTTCATGGCCTCCAACACTCCCAACTCCAGCATATCCTGAAAGGCTGGGGAAATCTCTTCTTCGGGTTTCTTCTTAGCAATTCTCTCCAACAGGTCTGTAGTCCGACGTTTGATTTTTTCCAGCTGCCGCAAGTGGAAGCGGTGTTCGTCCATGAACTTGGAATTCTTGTAGGTCAGGACCTTCATTTGGAAAGTAATGTCATGCTGGAGCTGCTTGAGAATCCCAACATCATACAGGTCCTCCTCCTCCTCAATGAAGCCTCCATCATTGTCTTCTTCGTCCATGATAGGCAATAGGCAATGCAATGGGAAACCGTAACCAGGTAGATCGGCGGATAACCAGATACGTAACCAGATAGGTCGTTGCGAAGAACCAGATACGTAACCAGATATGTAACCAAAACCAGGTAGATTTGGGCATAGGTTCCCTATCAGGTTCCTCTTTGAGAATTTATGAGGGAATCAGGAAGAAAAAACGGCGGTGATCAACCAGATACGTTCCGAGTAACCAGATACGCAACCAGTTAGATAACCGTTTACGTAACCGGTTACGTTCCGAATAACCAGGTAGGTAACCTATAACCTAACCACATCCGGAACCAATTACAGATTGTAAAAGGTTAGGTTATAGGTTACCAACCAGATAGCGAAAATCTATCTGGTTACAGGTTATAGGTTACGTAAATGGTTAAAAGACTCAACCAGATAGCCGTAACCGTAGGTTGACCACGGATGGTTCGCACACCCTGGTCCTCAGAGTAACTAGCTAGCTATCGGTAGCTGGGCGCAGAGAATTCCTCGCAAGCACGAAGCGCTTTCACAGACGAAGCCTCTACCGCAAACTACTACATGTACTACATGTTATTGCTATAGCTGGCTACCCGAAGCCCTTAACATAGGCACAGCCACCTTCCGCATTTCCATCAAACAGCTTCAGCTTCCACCACTCCAACCTCCTCATAAACCGAGACTAAGAAAATCTACAATCAAAGAAACAATCCACTACACCAAAGCATGAAGTTCTCTTCCACCATCCTCGAGGCCCTCAGCCACCATGCCAAGAAAACCCCTGACCAGGTTGTCTTCACCTGGGTTGACATCAAGTGTGTGGAACAAAACAAGATGACATTCAAACAAGTCGAAGACCGATCCAATGCAGTGGCTGCTCGACTCCTCAAACTGGGATGTGAAAAGGGAGACCGTGTCATGATTGCCTATCCCTTTGGCCTCGAGTTCTTGGCTGGCATGTTTGGTGCTGAAAGATTGGATCGTCCCCTGCTCCATTTATCCGCCAAACCCCAATCAGCTTAAAACAGATATGCCAAAGTTCCGTAGATTTGCGAGATGCTGGAGCCAAGTATGCTCTCACATCAAAAACGTTTGCTGCTGGTATGACGGCTGCTAGTATCCTTTACAAGACTGGCGTTAAGTGGATCGGAACCGACAAGCTAACAATCAAGAAGAAGAACTTCAGTAGCAAGCCAAGGATACGAGACCTTTATGAGAACCGAAGATATCTGCTTTATCCAGTACACTCGGCAGTACTGGTCGCCCAAAGGAGTCATGATCAGTCACGGAACCTAGAGAAATTGCATTGCTATTTCGCCATGTCTGGTGTAAATGCTTCCAATGCTGGCCTACATGGAGCCTTGTGGTTCCACAATACCATGGTAAGCTCAAATTTGTTGTTCCCAATACTGAATTTTTAAAAGCCACAATCCTCTCATTTCTGTATTTTCCTTTTTGCTCCGATAGACATGGGACTTGTGGCAGGCTTCATGACTACCCTCTATGCTGGAACTTCCCTTGTCATGGCTCACCCCTGGATTTTGTGGTCAATCCTCTGCTTTGGACTGACATGGTGGAACTATCAGGCAAACCTTACCTGTGCCCCAACTTTCCTATGCCTGCTCCTCAAACGTTTGGAGCAAGCCAATAGGAAAGCCAACTGGAGTTGTGTAAGCGGCCATGTTTGGGGGCGAACCAGCCCAAAGCATGTTGTGGAAGCAGCAGAAGACCCTCTCCATCAAACCTGAGCATGTGTACAACATCTATGGACTTGCGAGTCTGTGGTTTCCTCACTGGTGGCTCTGCGTACCCTGACTCTGAGGGGCTTGTCTGCTGTGGAGAAGTAGACTCCCCAACCCTCAACTCCGAATGTTGAGGATGGAAAGAGGTTGTGGATGGACAGGTTGGGAGTATCTGGGCCCAGTCACACCGTGTTGCTGCTGGATACTATGGCAGTCTGAGCTAACCACCACTACATTTTCCAATGCTTTGCCCAAATATGATGGGACCTGGCTTGACACTGGGATTTGGGCAAGATTGTGGATGGGCAGCTTATGTCAAGGAAGAGTCAAAGATGTCATCATTATCAAAGGCAAAAACACTATCCAACTGATGTGGAGCTCTCTATTGATGATATCTTTGGTGATGTTATCCGTCCAGGAGAACGCTTCCAGCATGGGGATGAAGGTCGGATCACTGTCGAAGGCCGAAAGGTTTTGATACATCTGGAAATGAAGATTTGGCGGTCAAATAGCCAACCATGTTTCACAATTCCATGGGCTGTTTGCCTCAGAGGTTGTTGTCCTCAAGCTTGGTGTGACACCGAAGACCACATCTGGCAAGCTTAAGAGGAGTGAGATCAGGCAGACAACAATTATTAGTGCTTGAAAGACCTTCTGTGTTGTTGCAGTTCAGCGGTGAACCAATTGTCCCCTTCTGAAAAGAAAGAGCATCTTTTCTTGAAAACACTTTTTCAAATCTTGGTATTGCCAGCAGTGAGTTTTACCTATCTGAAGGAACCCAACGCGAAATACGCGTCGTTCAATGAGCTCGGTTGACTTCAAATCGATGAGAAAATGATTGATACTATTGATGAACCTGAACTCTTTGGGACATGAATCTGAGAGCACAGATGACCACTTCTTGTCCAAGTTCAACCATTTTATATCTTCTATCTTTGGGTCAGAGGTAGACACCTTGAAGACATGGGCTGAAAATGGACTCCATTCTAAGAGGCGAGCTCAGGAACAAGGTGAGGAAGAATTAGTCCTCCACAAACTTTGAACAACTCTACCAACACCATAGCGGCTCTCACTTCTTGGAGGCATCAAAAGGCCAGAGCTTTCCTAAGCATGATGTTGGTTACCTGAGTTTGAGTGGAATCTCAAGATCAAAGTGCAGCAAGCCAGTGCTCGCATGCTCCAGGGCCTTGCATCAATTGTGATATTTTTACTACTGTTGGTTTCACTTGCCCCATCCTATGTTCTCGGCACATGGGTTTTTGACCATTGTGGCTCTGCCACAGGTTCCGAGTGTCGTGGTCCAGTCTTTTGGATTCTTCTGCCCATGCCTTTCCTATGTTCACCTACCTTCTCATTGTTGTGGTTTCTGCAAGTATGTGGTTATTGGGACATATCAGCCTCGGCAGTTTGAGATTTGTCATGGGCCTACCTTCACTGGTGGTTTATGGACAGGCTCATGGAAGTCTGGGAGTCACTGGCTGGGCACTTCTTTGTTGAGACAAAGTACATTGGATCTTCTACTGGCTTCTTGGGCAGACTTGGCTTGGTCAGCCAAAATCGAGTCATACATCCGTGAATTCGACCTGGTCAAAGTGGGAAGAAATGCCACTATTGGGCACCCTCTAAAGTGCAGAAAGTTCTCTCAATCCAACGAAGAATGTCCCAAGATGAAGTTCCGTCCCATTGTTGTTGGAAACAACTGCAAGATCTCTGGGATGGTTAGCCCTGGTGCAATCATTGGCGATGGCAGCAAGGTGGAGAAATTGACTGTTGTAGAAGAGGGTGCTGACCTACCAAATGACGTCCTTGCCAAGGGAATTCCTGCCTATAGCTCTGGGACCCACCATTATTCAGAACTCATCCAAAAGGAGGAAACAGCTTTGGGTGCCTTCAAGATTGTTTGGACTCTTATTGAAGCTTACCACTTTTTCCCACTTTCCTTCCTGGTCCATACATTTCTCAATCAAATCTTGCCATCATGGCGCTATGCAACTATTCTGCATTGGATCTTGCTTGTTCCAACCTCCTCTTTCCTTGCCCTTCTTACAAGCATGGCTCTCAAATGGCTTCTGATTGGGAAACGAGATCCATCAGATGACTATGAAATGGTTCACTGTATCGCCGAGCAACCAATTGGGCATGTGATTTCCATTTCCGTGTAGCTTGCTGGACTCTTACTCCCTTCTTTGGCCAATCCAGACTCTGGAACGCTGTCCTCTTCCTCCATGGCCTTGACGTTGACATGGAATCCGGCCTCAGCAACCCATACCTCATCTTCTACCCTTCCAAAGTTGACTTTGTTAAGATTCGAAAGTCGTTTGTTGCTACAATCTCTCTTGACTTTGGCAAGAAAGGCGACTCTAAGATTGAGATTATCAACAGCAGCGTTGGCTACAATGTCACTCTACATGCCGGTGTCAAGATTATGCGGTCTGCAATTCCCCCAAGATCAGATGTTTCCGACAGTGTCTATGATTTGAACCAATCTGGAGAAACATGGAAGCCTGCTGTGATTATGGACCTGTTCCTTCCAGAGGTGGTTCAAATGGTCTTAAATCTGGTGATATTTGCCTCCCTTATTCCTGCCTATGAGATTGGCCTTGCTGCCACAAGGAGTTCTTCTGTTTCCGTTTCCATTACTACATGCGGCATTGTGGCAGCCTTTGTTCTTCAATTGTTCCTATGGATACTTTTATCCCGAGTTGTTGAAAAGGCCTTGTTGATTCTGCCAAGGTATGCTCAACAGAGTTTCGTTGGAGTTTACATCAACCATGTCTGGATTTTTAGAGTAGGAAACTGGCTTGTTTTCCTTCTCTATGGAACTCCAATGTTTGTGTACTATGCTCGCATGATGGGTGCAACGGTTGAAGGGGAGCTTTGGTATTTTGGCAATGCTCTCTATGAGTATGAGTGCTTGCATTTCAAGGGAATCACAGTTGTTGATAGTGCCCACGTGAGTGGGCACTACATTGATCTCAATGGGCTTACTATTGATGACACCTATGTGTCTGGGTTGTTGCATCCAGGTTGTTATGCTTCTGCTGGGTCAGAGGTATCTGCTGCGGAGCATGGTCCATGGAAAGTATTCTTAAGAAGTGATATGAGTGTCCAGGATTCAAAGTGTTTGTTGAGAGATGTGGAGAGTCCAGAGGGTAGTACAAAGGAGGACTCTGACCATCAGATGCCACTTGAGTTGGATGTGTAGTTCAATATGCCCTGCTGTGGAAGAACACACAGCAGAAACCTGTGACCACTAGAGATACATTCTGGAGAAAACATTTCCACTGCCCTTGTTTTGACTCCTTCATAGAAGAGAGTGGTCGTCAGTGAATCACCTGCGATCTAGCTTTTGTAGGAATCCGATAATACACTTTGTTCTAACTATCTGACTATCTAGCCATCTAACTAGTTGTCTGACTCGAGATATCTACTACTAGCTTGCTTTCTAACTAGCTAGCTATCTAACACCTTAACTAGCCATCTACGAATGCAATAGAGTAAGAAGAAAACTTCCGATTAACACAGGAAGCCCAACTGTACCATCCAGATTTCAGTAACTACCGGTACCGTGTCCCAAATAGATACTTCTGCTGTAGCCATGGTACCAGGGTAGTGGCAAACGTTTTGCCCAACGATGTTTAGCTTGCGACAACAACTGGACCGTCCTTGCTAGCTTGACCTCGGCAGTCTTGCTGCCAGAGCCCTCAACCCCTTTAATTACGTCTCCTCGAGACGACGCTCCTTTTAGATTCCCCCTCAGTTGCACTCCGAAACCTATTCGCTCGCGTTTACTGTGTAAAATAGTGTACCCGCACTTCAGTTGCAGAATCAACGGTCATGTGTATCTGTAAGTACGAAACTTGTATTTAACGTTTTTAAACGTCTGTACAGGTGTGTGCATGCACATACGGTAACGCGACCGTAACCGCTACCGGTACCGGTACCGGTACCGTCACCGAAACCGTTAACGTACCAGTAACTGTCATGGAAACGGAACGAGGAATACGTCAACTTCTGTACATTGAAGTTCAAAACCCGATGAACAATGTTGGAACACGTCAAAGTACGAATTTGTATAAGTTATTTGGAATTGGTTAATTGAATGCTGCTTCGGACTGTAACATTTCATCGTAATTGTCGGCGGAAAGAGTATCGAAGGGAATGTAGCGACTGAAAGTTTCCAGCATATGCACCATTTCGTCTGGCATCTGGTACTTTGTTAAATCGAGCGACAGTGGTTTTCGCAAGAAGAGGCCTTTCATTTCTCTTACTCTTGAAAGTACCACGTAAACCAATTATCTGCATAGTGCATTCCACACCACAGTTGCGATTGTGTATGCCCGTGCAACTCGTGTCCTGTGGTCGCTGAATTGCTAACAAGAAGAAACTGGATTCCTTTCATGCGAACCTCAATCTTTTCCTTTTCGATTTTCATCTTGCACTTGAAGGACACTCCGTGTGTCTTGACATCGAAACATCTTGGCAACATGTCTTTCATCTCGTGTTTTACTGTGATTCTGTCAATTTGGTCACACGGAAGACACGGATTCTACACCGCAATGGAGTTTGATGATGAAAGGCTGTTCTCCGGGCTTTACATGTACCTTGCGTAGGAACACTCTCGAACCGTTTGCCTGTCATTGGTACGTCTTCATTCTTTGTCACATCAGAGGGCAGTTGTAGTACATCTTCAATGCGGATCAACACGTCCGTTGTCCTTCTCTCTTTGGG
>CAICTM010000141.1:0-108315 GCA_903772945.1 Seminavis robusta
TATCGCAACAGTGGCAACAGTCCGGAACACACTCAGGTTCGGCTTTTGCTCGCTACACTCCGGTACCTCACAATGGATCCTTATGACGAATCTATGCACAACCGAATATTGTCAATCCAGCAAATGTAGCGCACACAGCGCATAGTACATCGCAACGAGTGGCAACAGTACCGAACACACTCAGGTTCGGACTTTGCTCGCTTCACTGCGGTACCTCGACATGGATCCTATGACGAATACATGCACAACCGAATATTTTATCAATCCAGCAAATGTAGTCGGCTACACACCGTATAGTTACATCGGCAACAGTGGCAACAGTACCCGAACCACTCAGGTTCGGCTTTGCTCGCTACACTCCGTACAAGTACCTTAATTGGATCCTTATGACGAATACATGCACAACCGAAGATTGTCAATCCTATTGATCTATAAGGTGTCTATCTAATGAAAGGAGTGGTCTATTGGTCGGCAATCGATGATCTATTATCTTACGAGTTATCTATCTATCTTTATCGTACGAAAGAAGCAAGTCGTTCGCCCGAGGAATTGTGCATACAGGAAAGTGAGTACCGACACATGAATCACCACCAAAAAACTTGGAAATAGCACTGGAGGGATGAATCCAGTAGTAGATCCACTCTCTTGTGTGCATACGAGTTGTCGTGTAGTCTCTCCTCCTTCTGTTGCCATTCAATGACTCGACGACGATCTCCTCCGTTCAGGCTGTTGGTAGGGCTGGAGTAACAGTTTCCTCCGTACACAACCTCCGTAGCGGTAGCCTCTCTCTTGTTATCCGGAGCGATCGATCGACCGGAAGGACTCGACAATGGCAATTCACCGCCGTCAGCAGTTGCAGCAGAGAAAACAAACAAATAGATATGATTTTGTTTTCTGTGCTTACTGCAGACAGACCGGAGACTTACCTTGTTTTTCAAATTGCACCAACTTGGCCCGTCATGGGCCGAGAACTGATTGCGAACCCAAACTGGTACAATTTCAATGGGGATGGCTTTCCAATCTGCACCGGAGACGGTTGGCTTGAATGGGCTTGATAGCAGAGGTACCGGTACGATCGATCCACTCGAAAAAAGCCAACTCACCTGTTGACGGCCAGAACTGACTGCATCCCATAGTCCATAGAATTCAATGAGGGATGGCTTTCAATCTACACCTTCAATATCCATCTTGATAATAGGCTTACCTCGTACCTTACCAGTCGTTCGATCGTTCCAACACCATTCTTGTTGGCCAAGCTTGGATTCTCTCCTGTTTGCCATAGAATTCCATGAGGGAGAGAAGTCAGTGCTGCGCCTTCAATGATGGACTTGATGATTAATCGAGGGACGCATGCACCGTAGAGGTGCAATTGGATGGATTCGATTCGTTCCTCAGTTCTTTCGTAAATCCTTAACCTTAGTAACTTCAAGGTTCCTGTATCCACGAATCGATCTATTTATCGAACGAGAACCTGTTACTTATGGATACACATGACCGTTGATTCTGCAACTGAAGTGCCGCTACTCTAATTTACACAGTAAACGCCGGCAAATCGATTTCGGAGTGCAACCAAAAGGAGCGCGGTCTCAGGAGACGGAACAGGAAATACAAAGGGGTACTCGCTAGATGCCAAACGTGCCAGGAAAAAACCATGCAGTGAATTCACTACAATCATCAATTCCCTTATCAACATTCCTTAACGCTTCGAAACATTCTCTAAGCCTTCATAAACCCATAGAACATTCCTTAAAATAAACATTCTAAAAATTAAAACATTCCTTAAACTAACATCCTTAATTGCTTCAACATCCTTAACATTCCTTAACAAACCATTGAGCAGTTTTAACCTGAGCAAAAACCGTGGACGGTCCAGGTAAAAAGCCAAACCAAGAGGCTGCGTTGGCGCGCAGTTTACCATTACCTGTCCGCGCCTTTTGTCTAGCCAATAATTAAAAGATTAATTCAGTCGTACTTTAAATAAATCCGAAAACAAGGTTTTCGCGCGAAAAGACGTTGTCTTTCCTTTGCTCACAAATTCAATCGAAACCGTCACTCTTCCAAGCTGAAGCTACCCAAACGACACTACCGGTATCATCATTGTGTTATCTCTGTCCTGGTGTAATCAGCCAGACTTCATTAGACAAAGTGAGTTTCCTGGTAACTTCCTCGAAGTACCTGTGGGACACCGTGGCGGCTGGAATATCAGGGCTGCTTATGAATGGCCGAGTCCCTTCGTCTTCCAATGAGGGCCTTGGCAATACAACAACGAATCATGATCACTTGGAACTCGTACAAAGAATACCTTCCGCAATATCCAAAGCACCACATGATAAGACAAGAAATGAAACTTCAGTCATGGAGTTGGCGACCTCGTCCACTTCGTTGAGAGCCTCCAATCGACACATAAAGCGACAACGAACGAGTAGTCGGGAGAAACATCAAACTGTGTCCTCAACAGGCCAATCAACGAGTACCGACAAGAGGCCAGAGAAACAGGGATCAGTTCTTATGGATATATCTGCATCAGCATTGAAGAGAAACCAGAAGGAGCCTTCTGTTGCTCCATTTAAAACAAACAAGTCCAAATCAATGCTGTCGGCAACGTCCTTGCCGGATCAAACTCAGCTAAAGCATAACCAACAACATCAGAGATCAAGACAGAAAACAACTAGTGAAAAGGGTGTTGGAGGCGTACTCACAGCTATTGACGAGATTGATAATGGCCAAAAGATACGAAAAACTAAGGAATCTAGTGTGCCACAGGTTGAAGGAGCCAACAATGCCAAGAAGAGGGAATCTGTCGGGGGAATCCTTTCTACTGCTATACCTAAACCAGGTGAAAAGCTTCAGCAATCTACAAAACAGAGGCTCGAGAAAAAGGTTTCGGGGAAAGGGAAATATCTTCGCAATGACAAGGGGTACTCCCATGCAAAGATCAACCAGTCTCAAGTTATCAAGCAATCGACAAGAGTTGAAGGCACAGGGGACGAAACATTGCATTCGAACCGAACAAGATCGAGAAAGATCCAGGAACAGAACAAAGGGACCAATAGCACGAATCCTACCGGTCTGATGGCGTTTGCTGGTTCTTTGGCTGCCTCTTCTGAACCATCGGATCCGCCGCGGAAAACCAACCCGGACTCATTGAAATCAACATCCGACACAAAGACGGATATTGCTATTCCTGCAAGCACCCAAAGGACAGTGGCGAGTTCAACAAAAGCTCAAGGGACGTCCGTGATGGTCCCTTTTAGTTTGAAGTCTGCAACCAATATCAGTATCGTGACGAAGCCAAAAAAGTACAATGATACCGTTAGTGGCAATTCTCAACATCGAACGGGATCAAAAGGCACTGGCGCCCAATACAACACATGCTCGCTCGCAGCTCTCCCTCCTCCTCCACAACAATCCGCTGCTGCCTCTCGAAAGCTCCGAAATCATTCATCGAAGACGCCGCCACGTCGAGCCAAGAAGGGCGACAATCCAAAATCTCAAGTCGTTGCAAAAGTTGACGAAGACAAGTCAGCTAAATCAGACCATCCTTCTCAAAACAAAAGTCTCAAAGTAGCATCCAATGGCCCCGAAGAAAGGAAGAACAAAGTTAAGAGCACTAGACACCCTGCTCGTCATCAAGCTCAGCGGCACCCAGCTAGAGACACAAAGAAGACGTCGCATGAGAGTATATTATCCGAACTGTCCGACGGAAAGGATGAACCAAAAGCGGCATTGCCAAAGCTGAAAAGGCCTGTTCAGATCATTGAACTGAGCAGCGATTCGAGCAGTGATGATGAGGATCTAAAGCAACCAATGGGAAGGAAGCCAAAAGCAGTGATCGAGCTAAGTAGTGATTCGAGTGACAGTGATGAGATGTCCAGGCCCATGTCCAGGCCGAAAGCTTCATCTCATCGCAGTCGTCGTCTCCGCCAACCGCCAGAGCGCTTCGCCGATCAATATCACCATCCCAAGGACGAAAGTAAACGCTTAGTTCACAGAGACGATCAAGACCTAGGAAAACTCGACAAGAAAGTTGAACAGCTTGTAGACGTGGAGCTTGGCGGCATCCTCGGAATCCCTTTCGCTGAACGCACTAGCATGAGACGCGGTCGAAGAAGTAGCGACCGCAAGAGCATTAAACCTGCGCGCTTCGGGGGAGAAGTCAATAGCGAGGAGACAAACGAGGCAGAAAAAGCTAGTTCCCCATCCAGACCAAATCAACCGAAGCAACAATTGACTCGAAAGCGCCGACGATCGAAGCGCAAACCAGACGCCGTCATTGGCAATAATGAAAGTCTGAGTCTACGGCCCCGCAGACGCAGCAAGCGATGTAAGAGCGGGGAAGAAAGTGAAGTCGATCCTATCTCCGTGGACGAGGATACTGGTACCTTTGATGAAGATGTAGATGATACCTCATCCGGCGAAACAGAAGATCCATTGTCAATCGCTGAGTCGAAACAAATTGACTTCAACCATGTCTCTGCTTCGCTTCGAGATGCTTGTTCCACAAAACGTCCAATGAAAGTTTGCTACGACCAGGTTGAACTCGTAGAAAACAACGACGTTCTGGTGGATGGTTGTTGGGGGAAAGCAGCTGTCTTCGCCCCGATTCGGGATCAATGTACCTTCGATGGACCCGTTGGCAACAACTCGACGGCGAGGCCGCTGCGGAGTGTGACAGCCGTGGACAAAGGAGTTTGCTGCTATGACGAGCTCGAGGTCGCTTGTGGCAAGTCATACATTCGAATGTTGGCAAACCTACCGCCTGTCATCACACGGCTGGAAGAACAAGAGCAGTCTAAGACCGTACCTCGTCAAAAGAACAAACTGATCAGTGCAGCTGATCCTGTCCATCAAGCGCAGCTTTTGGCAGTAGGCCTTCGGAAACGAGATCACCGCCGACGGGCACCTCAAAACCCTCCCAAGGACGATCAACCAGAAGCCGAGATTGTTTGGAGCTCAAACGATTTGGCAATGCTGAAGCAAGCATATAAGCAAGCCAATGCCAAGTCACCTTCGTTTTGGGATGACGTCGCTTCGATGGTAGAAGGCAAGACGGCATCCAGCTGCAGAGAGAAGTGGTTTTCTTTGGCCAATACTCCACCGCGGAAGACAGTTGCAGCAAGGAAGTGTATCGTATCCTCTTCTCCCGTATCTGCCGAAGACGAGGACGATCTTTTCAATTCAACGCCATTAAGAGGTTCCTTGACGACAGGCGACAATCCCGAAAGCAGCTCAGAAAAAAAGGACAAGACGACTGCAATCAGGGGTTTTCCTTCTTTCAACATCGGGAGCCCGCTCAAGTTTGAAAAGAAGGTGTTATCGCTTCCTTCTCTGTCTGACGACGAGGATGATCTATCCATGGTCGATTTCCGTTTCAAGCCTGGTTACAAAACGTACATCCGCGACATGAAGAAGAAAGTCCGGCAATCGCAGCAGCAACGCCAAAAGCCAAAAGGGAAGTCCAAGAAAAACTCACAGATGGTTTCGGAACGATTTGCTGATGGTGATGTTGAGATGAGGGGGGACCTTTCGCCAGGAGGGACTTTGAGGGTGAAGAGTGTCTTCTCTGACGTCGAGGACGATACTTTCTTTGACGGAAGTGATGATGAAGAGGATGAATCCATGTGAAGAGAAGCTAAAAACATAGGAATGGGTTGGGGTTTCTGTACATTTCTTCATAACTAATCCACATCTTAGCCAGCTATGCATATCCATCATGTACTGTTTCCATCAGATTAGGAGATCACTTCTGAAGAACATGACGAAAACACACCAGCTAAAACTTTGATTGTATCCCTTCATCGCATCATTGCTGCTTACTGGAAGCCACTGCATCCGGGTTGCTTTTTAACCACTTGGGAGAGTATTCGATTTTGACTTCCTGGCTGATCATTTCTGCCAATGCAATATCATTTTTTGTGATTCCTTTCACCTTGTGAGTATATATGTCAATCTGAACATCTCTATAGTTGGTCAAATGGAAATCAGGATGGTGCTGTTCCCGTTCTGCAATGGCCCCCATGTCATTCAATGCATCCATGGCGGCTTTGAAATTCTTGGCGGTGAATCGGTGGCACAAAAAGGGAACATCATTTGGTTCCATCGTTTCGTGTTTCCACAATGCCAGAGACGGCTTGGATTGCAACTCCTGGTCCACCTGTTCCCGGGACAAGAGGGCCGAGGTATCCAGGGAGTGACAAGGCTCGCATTTCTTATTGGGTGCAGCGCATTGCATAATGACAGCAATTCGTCTTGTCGTCGTGGCCAAGTCGGTTCTTGCGAGTAGTAACTGGAAAGCAATGGGTGTAATAATAAACCCCCGGACTTGCAAGGACGATAGAGCCCAACACAACCAAAACAGTAGCAAGTGGGAACAATGGCGTTGTGGAAAAGGCATGCTTGATGCTGGACGTTTGTTGTTGTGATTGTGGTGAAAGATCCGTCCCTGCTTTTGGCGATTGCTTTACACAGCTCTGCTGGCCAATTTGAGGACGGCAGCAAGTTTGATGCAAACATGCAGCCCAGCTCCACGCAAGAAGCAAGAAAGAAGACGAGCGAAACGATGGATCTGTTCCAAGAGAGACAAAACCCACCTCAAGCAGACCCCTATTTATTCGTTGGGAGCACCCCTTTCTGGAGATCAACGTTAACGTCTACCGACAACAGGCAAGACCGAAGCAAAATCAATCGCAAAAGACGCAACAACCACAATGGTGAAGCCATCCAAGACTATGCAACCGGAGGCGGTGGACCTCAAGAAGGCGGGACGTGCCGCTGGCAAAGCGTTTGAAGAAGACAGTTTTCGAAACTACATGGCACGAAAGATTGACTTACAGAGGAAACAATTCGGTCTGAATTTGCCACCGGATCCTCGATTGGCGTTGGCCAAGCAACAAGCAAGTAGTGCTAGTGAGGCTCCAACGGCGACTACTACATGTACATTTACTCACGGTAGCAAGAATGTCAGCCAGCAGCAGACACCGCCACGGACAAAGGACGCGATTTCTTCTCCTAGGAATTCCAGTTCCAATGGTGCTACCGGTACATCCAGTAGTGCCAGTCGAAAGAGAAAACACCAGCATGTCACCTTTGCTGCAACTGTCAAGGACAACACTCCCAAACGGAAAAAAAGTAAAAAATCCAAGAAAAATCAGCAAGGACCCATTGCTCATCTACTGAAAAAGCTAAAAAGACGACATGGACGAGGATTTCGGCCCAAGACAAAATCTACCACACAACCACAAACGTCACAAATACATGTACCACCAGAGTCAACACCCACAGAAGAAATGAAAGAGGTGACAATGCTGGTGGATGAGACTACATGTAGTCAATCCGCCACGAGTACAACAGATTTCACAAGAAACGACAGTAACAGGACCTTGGAACTGGAAAGCCAAGTGGATCATGCAGCCATGACGAATTGCCATGGTGAACACGGTGACAAGAATCAAGATGAGGTGGCTCGGAATGAAGATGAGGCGGTTCAAAAGCAACCCCCTGACGAGGACTCTGCCCCAACACCTATCGATGAAAGTGACAATCAGCTTCCCAATAGTACAGAAGCAAGCACTGCAGTGATGGACGAAAAGGACAGTCAGCATCCCAATAGTACAGAAGCAAGCACTTCAGTGATGGATGAAAAGGACAGTGATAGTGATTGTGAAGACGCCATGAACGCCAATAACGAAAACGCCATCAGTCCCCAACAAAGAAGTCCTCGACTACTCCGTGATCGCCCGGATCTGTTCTTTTATGGTGTCGTCGTCCAAGTCAATGGATACACCGACCCCGACACTGAGACTCTCCAACGGCTCTTGCTCAAACACGGTGGGGCACTGGAAAAGTACGAAACCACGCTGGTGACACACGTTATTGCCGAACACTTGTCCAAGGCAAAGGCAGACATTTACAAACGAATGAGACGGCCCCTTCCGGTCGTCAAACCTGCATGGATAGTGGATTGTGTCGAGGCATTCAAGTTGCTTCCTCATGGTGATTACTTGATTGACGAAGTCAAAGACAATACCGTGCAAAGTGTAAAGGCATTCTTTCAACCAAAGCCGCAAGAACGAGTTATTGAACGAGAAAACAACAACAACCAAGGGAGTTTGTCAGCCGTCGTCAAGAATGGCAACCATGGATGTGAGTCACCCGCCAAACCGGAAACCAGCGAAGACAAAAGTATGACAGCCGGGAACGCTGACAGTAGTCTGGGTCAACTTGAAGCCAGAGATACATATGAGCAAATGGAAACCGAAGAATCGGCCCAGCAAGAGCACCAATTTGAAGACAAACCTATCAAACCAAAGGCAGCGCCAACAACCCCACCAAAGCAAGGAAAGACAGACGACAAGTACATTAATGGTCGGCTACGCACTACGGGAACCGATCCCAACTTTCTTGACACTTTCTTCGCCAATTCTCGGTTGAGTTTTATCGGAAGCTATAAGCAAAGGGTTCAAGCTTCTCCCAAAAAGCAGCAATCGGAGAATCAAGATGTTGGTCCCACCCGACGGTTTGTATTCCATGCGGATATGGATTGTTTCTTTGCTGCTGTCGTCTTACGGGACTACCCACAATACAAAAACAAACCCGTTGCCATTTCACATTTCGGAAAGACTGGACAGTCAGGAGATTACCAGCATCAGCCCATGAAGAATTCCTCCAGCGAGTGCGCCACTTGCAATTACGAGGCAAGAAAGTATGGGATCAAAAAGGGCATGTTTCTCGGACGGGCCAAGCAACTTTGTCCCAACCTTGTGGTCCTGCCGTATGATTTCGAAGGTTATCAGACAGTGTCTGCTCAGGTCGCCGTGATTCTTCAACGATATGCATCAGAGTACAACGGAGAGGTGGAGGCTGTGTCGTGTGATGAATCCTATGTGCAACTCGAAATCCCCAGTGACGGCTGTGACCCGCACTGTCTTGCCGGTGACATTGCCAATGCGATTCGTGAAGAGATCTTGATGACCACGAAATGCACAGCCACCATTGGTGTTGGAGCTAACAAGTTCTTGTCCAAATTGGCTACTGATCGAGTGAAACCCAATGGTTGCTTTGTGGTGCGCAATCATGTGGCATTGCTGAGGAATCTCAAATTGAAGGACTTGCACGGCATTGGTTACAGGACAGGTCCCAAGCTCGAAGAAGCGGGCTTGGTATCGGTCCAAGATGTCTGGGATCTTGGGGATCGTGTCGATTCGGAGCTAAGCCGTATCCTTGGACAAGGTCTTGGGAAGAAGATTGGTGCATTTTGCCGGGGCGAGGACGACCGACCGGTGGCCGCTCCGGAGAGGAAGACCATTGGTGCCGAGGTAAGTCAACAAGGACACGAAATCAAGCACCCGTCATCCCTGGCGCACTCACCATTGCATGTTTGGCTGATTCCATGGTACAGTGCAACTACGGCGTTCGTTTCGACGGTCCGTACGGGGTCGACCACTTGATTGCTGGACTTGCCAAGGAGGTTCAGAAACGAATGGAAGGCGTAGGAGTTCGAGGAACTCGCGTAACGCTCAAGGTCAAAAAGCGAAAAGCCAATGCCAAAGAACCTCCCAAGTTTTTGGGCCATGGCTCGTGTCATAGCTTGAGTAAGAGTCTAGAGACAAGTGCAGGGTTCACGCGCGATTGGAAGGTTTTCTTCGAGGCTGGCATGACCCTCCTCGGGGAGCTTGGCCTCAAATCCGATACGAGTCAAATAAGAGGCATGGGGTTGATTATCTCGAAGCTTGACAACGAAGAAGAGGATGCGGCGAAGAATGACGGCACAAACCCAAGCATCAAGAATTTCTTCACCTCCAAAGCATCAACTGAGAAGCACGCATGCGGTGACAGTCATGATATGAAAGGGAACGACGCCGACTTGACGTCAGAAAAGGAGATCCAAGAGACTGAAGACACGAGACTGGAAACCTATTGCGAGGACCTCGAGGATGACGACTTCCCCAACAATTTCCCCTCTCGAAGTGACGACGAAGAAGGGAACAATCAGCTACATGAGAACCCGGGAGAAGCAGAGGCGAGTGGAGGGATCGGGGTGATATCCTTTGGTTCAGAAAGCGAAGAAGGCGCTCGTGACGATGGTGCCGTGGACGTTGAGCATCAGCAAGGGGCTGCAACGTTTTCCGATGTCGCCTTGCCGCCAGCAAGTCAGATTCACATGTCCCAAGTCGAGTGTTTGCCGAGTCCACTCAAGAAGGAAATCCAATCTCACCTCGATAGGAACAAGAGCAAGGAGGAGACCAGACAACCGGCCAAGAGCAAGAAGCAGAAGCAGATACAAAGCACTGGACGCTTTCGTCAAGTCGATCTAAAGCGAATGTTTCGTTTACAAAATGTCAGGAACAGTGAAGACTTTAGCGAACTGAAGCATCTCCCGTTAGATGTGCAGTTGCAGATTGCCAACAACGACGAACGTCCTCTGGGGGCGCTTTCTTCTTTCAAAGGGAACGCCAAGTCGACGACATCATCTTCACGGCGAACCACCACGAGACCCAAAGAGACGTCGGCTTCGTTGCCGATTGCAGCAGGACGAAAGGACCCCGCTTGGTCGGAGCCGGAGCCTGGCGAGGCCACAGCGCGAACAGAGTCATTCGACGACCACGAGGCGTCAACCGAAGAAGCACGCGTGGAAGGAAGTGGCACCGAACACGACGGTCAAGACGATTCACCAACAACAGAGGAAAGCCAGGACACGGGTAGTTGGTTCCATGACAACATCTTGCCACTGAAGATGTTCATGGATGAGAATTCAGCAGGAAACAGTGAAGCACTTGACCAAGTCGTTGACTTTCTCTGCATTTGTGTCAAGGAGGGTCGATTGCAGGATGCAATTCTCCTTCTGAGGAACATCCGTAACAGGCGTGACAGCTGGTGCAAGACATTCGGACACTTCTTCATGACAGTCGATGACATGTGCGAGCAAGTCGAAGGTTATCGCCTCGACGGCCGTGGTCTGGGCTTTGTTTGATGTTGTTTTACACACTACAGCTGGACGTAGTATACGATGCATTATGGTTATTATTAACATGCTATCAACAAGGTTTTGCTACCTATCAACAAGGTTTTGCTTCCTTTGAACAACTCTTGAAACTGTGGCGTGGGAAGTCTAGTAGCTGCTGAGTCTAGCTAGTAGTTGTTCGACGGTGTCAACATACTTTTCCCCAGTTCGTAGCACTTTCGTAGGCGTGAAGAAGGGAAACAAACAATGTTGTTTAGGAACAGAATGGCAACTTTCTACAAACAAATCCAATCAAGCTGCACCAGCTTACCATGATCATAATGGCACAGGAGGGGGCCACTTTGATCATTCTAGTTTGGTTTCCTCTCCACAAGCCATTGACCCCTTCCATCTCGTAAATAGCACGGAGGTCCGACCAGATGGTTCGTCCTGAAACCTCTGCGGGAGCCGCTCTGTACACTACATGTCCATCATGCTTGCAGGCAGCAAGCTCGGCAGGTGCCTCGACGGCGGTGGTTGTGAGAATTGCGCTTTGTTGTCGTGTCTTGACCACATCAAACGGCTGCAATGTCCATCAAACAGTATAACGTGAGGAGACCACAACAAACAACTTCAGCAGCAGTGTGTGTGAATTGAAAAATGTAGGTAACTAACCGTAGTACAAGCAGCGGCAACCATTCCTGCCGAAGCCCCACTCAAGAAGGAGATTCCTGCTTGCTGCACGGCACTTGGCCTGCCCTTCCCGTCGATCAATTGCGCTGTGTAGAAAGCTCGAAACTGTTCCAGACTGACCCAGTAGATTCCACTAAATGGTACATCCCTCCACAAGGTCGGACCGAGTCCCTTGTAGAGTGCTCCACATCCTTCTTGTCGTACAATCTGTCGCAATTCTGCCAGGATCCCGCCATTGGAAGCAACGTCTTGTCCAGCTCCTACTCGACTGGCTTGTCGTGTGCGTACCAATTCCAAGGGTGCCGTCAGCAGAGTCGTTCCCAGCCGAGCCGACGACCCGGCCCAAAAGGGAATCCAGGCACTGGTCAAATGATAGTTGTTGCGTGCATGTGCCAAAATTTCGTCGTAGACCGTGTAATAAAATACAGTACTGGGAACGCCCATGACAAGTGTGGGTGCCAGACCGGCATATATTCCTTGATATCCTTCCTTGAGGAAAATACTACGAATCATGGCAAAGGTTCCTTGGCTGCTGCTGCTCCCAGTGGTAGTAGTGGCAGTGATGATTGCAGGTTTTGACTTGGTTGCAGCACTCTTCGTCGTGTCGAGACACTTGAGATTCCCCCGTTCATCAAAGTAGGGCACGGCACACTTGGGCAATATGCTATCGCAGAGGCCATTATTCAACACAAAGGTTCCGCATCCCTTGGGACAGAGGGATACATTTTGGGGTATTATCGGCGATGGCGGGGTAGGATTGGTGGGTTTGGCATTTTGCAAATGAACCTTGACTACTTCCAACGGGGTAACGCAGAGGGCCGTCACGACGGAACCGATGGAGCCAGAAATGATTCGTGTGCTCACGGCGGCTTGCTCCGATGACGACGTTGATGGACTTGCAGCAAGAAGGGGTGGTGATTGGGGCTTGTTCTGGTTACTACCTCCTTTCTCGTTGGGTGAAGAAGTCGCCATGGTACGGGATAATGAATACTGCAAGAGGATACTCTAGACTGATCTTCCTCCTGCTCTTCCGCCTGGTTGACTTGGTCTCCTTCTTCCTTTTGTGTGATTGCATCCGCTTGATGACACTCATTCCTTCATTCCTTCAGCAGTCAGCAGGTTTCGCTTTCCTTCTTCGAACATTCAGAGCTCCGTGGATCGATCTGTTCTGGTGGTCAGCGAGGCGCGTGGTGGGAATGAGGTATTCGGCTTTTTTTCAGCGTTGGTCTCCTGTTTCCTCAGTTGCTTGCTGCTTGGATCCATATGATTCCATACCGGTATGACGAATACATGCAATCCAGCCATTGTAGCCAACTACGGTACCGTAGACAGAGAGTTACATCGATCCGTGACAGTGTCAACAGTACCGAACACACTCAGGTTCCGCTTTGCTGGCTACACTCCGTTGCCGGTATCTTGCATTGGATCCTTATGACGAATACATGCACAACCGAACATTATGAATCCACCCATTGTAGCCGGCTGTGGATAGCTACATCGACGACAGTGGCAACAGTACCGACAGTTCGGCTTTGCTCGCTACGTTACCGGTATCTGCATTGGATCCTTATGCGAATACATGCACAACCGAATATTGTAATCAGCCATTGTAGCCGGCTACCGTACAGTTACATCGCGACAGTATCAACAGTACCGAACACATCAGGTTCCGCTTTGCTGGCTACCTCCGTTGCCGTATCTTGCATTGGATCCTTATGACGAATACAATGCCAACCGAACATTATGAATATTGTCAATCCAGCCTCCACAAGCACTGTTCCCACGGGAAAATGGGTACCAGCACAGGAATCACCACCAAAACACTATGAAATAACACTGGAGGGGTGAATCCAGTAGTAGGATCCACTCTCTTGTGTGTTGTCACGTAGCCTCCTCATGTTGCCATTCAATGACTCGACGATCCGTTCAGACTGTTGGTAGCTAGGGCTGGAGTTAACAGAGCCTCCTCCGTAGCGGTAGCGTCTCCTCTTGCTGTTATCCAGAGCGATCGATCGTCGACAATGGTAATTCATCGGCCGTCAGCAGTGCAGCAGAGAAAACAACAAATAGATATGAGTTTTGTTTTCTGTGCTCAACTGCAGACGACCGGAGACTTACCATTGTTTTTCAAATTCCACCAACTTGGCCGTCATGGGCCGAGAACTGACTGCCATCCCATGGTCCATAGGATTCAATGAGGGATGGCTTTCGCATCTGCACCGGAGAAGGACGGTTTGAATGAGGCTTGGATAATAGAGATAATAGAGGTGCGATCGATCGATTCGAATAATTAAAACAACTCACCTGTTGACGGCCGAGCTCGGAATTCTCTCCTGTTTGCCATAGAAATTCAATGAGGGAGAGAAGTCAGCGCTGTACCTTCAATAACACTCTTGATAATAGATTCGATTGAATCGAATCGATCGATCAGCCGATTGGAAAAAGCACGCACCATTGTTGTCGGCCAAGCTTGGATTTACCTCCTGTTTACCATACGAATTCAATGAGGGAGAGAAGTCAGTGCTGCGCCTTCAATAATGGACTTTCGGAGCGTTCGTTCCTCGATTCTTTCGTAAATCCTTAACCTTAGTAACTTCAACGGTTCCTTTATCCACGAATGGATCTATTTTTATCGAACGAGAACCTGTTACTTATGGATACACATGACCGTTGATTCTGCAACTGAAGTGCGGGTACTCTAATTTACACAGTAAACGCGGGCAAATCAATTTTGGAGTGCAACTGAGGGGGAAACCAAAAGGAGCGTGGTCTGGGAGACCAAATACTTAACGCTAACCCTACCAAAATCATTCAGATCTATCTTTTGTGTCTGTGACCCCGCTCCCGCGATCCTTTCAGATCCTTTTCTCTCGTGTCTGTTGGTTGTAGACAAGCATACACTGAGTGACAGTCGACACCTTGACATCCCACACTGTCACATCCTTCCCAATAACAGTGACTAGCAAGAGTACTCAAGATGCCCAAGCCCACCAATCGGAGCCCAAAGGCGGGGGTCAAGTCTCCCTCGGCGGCCGTGGCATCGTCGGCGACACCCTTGTCCCGATCCAGTAATGCGTCTCAAATCTTTTTGGCCGCCGTCTTTGTGTCTTCCTTGTTTTCGCTGGGGCTCAACATTTATCTCTCCACCAAATTGGCATTGATTGGTGAAACAAACAATCTACAAAACAACATGAAACAAGCCTTTATTCAGTCGCCAAGACACAAACCAGGCGACCATCAAATATTGACGGCTGCCGAAGCGCACGCTGGAGGGTTACCGGACGACTTTGCGTCGAAACTCAAAGCAGCATTTGCCGCCAAGGCCAAGAAAAAGTTGGATCTTCCTTCGGATCAACAGGGCAAACGAGGACTGGACACCGGACACGATTTGGCCGGATTGAAGTGTGATGCCTACGGGGGACCGTCCACCGATGTGGCACAAGAAATGGTCTATTGGGAAGATATTCCATCCGATGCCAGTTTCGTCAGTCCCTTTAAACGAAAAGATAAAACACAGTACTTGACATTTGAACCAGATGATGGAGGATGGAACAACATACGAATGAACATGGAAACGGTCTTGGCACTGGCATTTGCCATGGGAAGAACCTTGGTATTGCCACCGGAAAAAGAATTCTACTTGTTGTCCAAAACAAAAGCAGAACATGGAGGAGAACAAAAGAAAACATTCTCCTTCTCACATTTCTTTCACATGGAATCCATACACAATGAACATGTTGGAATCGATATCATCACAATGACACACTATCTGGAATCAGTGGCCATGAAGGGCGGAATGGTCGATCGATACCATGGCGGCAAAGTCAGATTTCCACCCAACAATCGCACCAATTGGGATGGTGCCACTGAGAAGGAACTCAAGTACCTCTATGCGTACCTCCGAGAAACCAGTCACACTGTTGTTTGGACACCAGAAGAATGCTTGGCAGCCTTTCCAAAATCACACAAAAAGGACGATGAATGGCAATTACACCAGATGGTAAAGAACATGCTGGAGGAAGACGGAGTACCTCATTGGGAAAAGTATGTGGGACACCCTACTCCGGTAGATGGAGACACACTCTCGCGACTCAAGGAAAATTGGGCGCAACGAAAAAAGCTGTGCATCTATAATGGCATTGTGCAACAACAAAGTTCGGTACATTTTCCAACAGATGAGAAGTTGAATGCACGACTTCTCGTCCATTTCTATGGTAAGTTGGTTCTTTCAGAAAATTTCTGAATTGCTGGAACACCAAAACTAATACATTTCTGCATGCATATCCAGCATTCCTTTTCTTTCAAGATTGGAGGCATGATCTATGGATGAAACGCTTCATTCGCGATCATGTGCGCTATATCGATGAGATACAATGTGCTGCCGCCAGAGTTGTAGAAGCACTTCGAAAACGAGTGAGAGAGCGCAATGCTGAGAGTCACAAGGGTTATTTTCATACCTTTCATGTCCGACGGGGAGACTTTCAGTATAAGGCAACCCGGGTTGAAGCAGATGTAATGTATCGAATGGCAAAGAAGAATTTGCCGGAAGGAAGTACAGTCTACATTGCAACTGGTAAGACATTCGTGCATGCAGTTCGCAGCTTGCCAAATTTGCTCTCACCTTGACTGTATTGACCGTTGAAACTTGAACTGGCACGTGAAGACGAACGCAACTTAACTTTCTTCCAGCCGCTCATGAACCACTATGATGTTGTCTTTTTGGACGACTTTATTGGTGTCCTGGGCAAACAAGTAAACACAAATTATTACGGTATGATTGACCAACTTGTAGCATCCAGAGGAAAAGTCTTTTTCGGATGTTGGTTTTCGACGTTCACAGCATACATCAATCGGCTTCGAGGATACCATGCCGACAATCATCAAGAACCAGGATACAAAAATGGCATTGTCAACTCATATTACTATGCAATGGAGGATCGATATGATCACATGCAACAGTTCTATCCTGTGAAACAGGCTTTCTATGCAAGAGAATTTCCAGCAGCATGGAGACTCATTGATACAAGTGTGGGCGACCTTGGACTTGATCCACCCAAGCAATAAGGATAGTTGAGTTGACGATTTGGGATCACGCCACGACTTGCTCGAAGGAAAGTCGTCATCTTTTGAAATCTGGACAGGAACGTTGCAACACCCTTTGGCTCCACCATAGCTTTTACGGTTCGGTACGATTCGCGTATCGTCGTCGTTGTCGACGTCAACGTCCGCACCGAACGAATCACGCTTCCCAACCGGTCCCACGCATGAGCAGCACAAGCGCCATCGGTCACGGACAGGAATGCTACCAGTACAATACTACTCGTAGCTTGATTGCATCATTCTTCTTGCTAACAAGTAATAGTATCCAGCTGTCGAATTAGTATCATTCAAGGCCCCGAGGCAGCTCCTTGTTTGCGGCTTCGAATTTCGACGATCGAGAAGGGCAGGGCGCTTTACTTGAAAACTGTTCATTCTGCAAGTAAACCGTGAAGCCTTCATCGGCGCGGTGACAATGTGAGTACCCAATTTTCCACCTCTTTATCGGTTTCAGTTCATCCGCGAGAGAATCGACCGGGCCACCCGCGAGAAACTCCACTTGGCGCCCATGTTGTGCGGTCTCAACCACTTGCCACCGGATTCTCCATACAATCTTTCCCTGTAAGACCAGGTGTGATTCTAGCTCGATCAAAAGCTTGGAATGTAGTCGAGGATCCAATGATCCCAGAGGCTGGTCGAAGATGGAGACTTGCGTTTCGGTACGATGATGCATGCTCCACTCATCATAAAAAGGGCTGCAAGCCCGTCGTGGCACATCGAGAAACCACTCTCCTCGGCGATGCCAGAGCGACCGATCCACAGGAATGTTCTCGTCCTGGTCCACCGTGTTTCCTTCTTTGTCCCATTTTTGCCGCTTGATATATTGAATCCAATGGGCCTCTTTAGTAATGACAGAATCATGGCTCCGGAACGAAAGCTGAATGTAGCCCTTCCCATAACGGTTACTGTTGTAATCTTTCCAGGTCACGTCTTTCCAAGCTTCTACCCTTCCCAATGTTACTCGCTGATTGTTTTCTCGATCCATTATGATACCGCCCCCGTATTTTGGCAACGCCACCCCATGGAGGCGTTGGATCCCTCTTCTTTTCGACATGGCATCATCCTTGACGGCGGTGTCACAGTTGGTCGCACTTCTCCTGCGATCAGTCTTCTGAAATTCAATGGCACTTGACACCAAGAGGAAGGAAAAAGCTGGAACGAGACGATGGAGGTTCCGAGGATGGGACATGTTATAAAATAGGTATACCGGTATCAGTCTCTCACCGACCTGAGAACATCAAACTCTATCGTTGATGACAAGGTCGACGGGCACCACCGGATTGGGGATCTTGCGCTCGAGAAAAATGAGAGGAAACCCAGCAAAGCTGTTTTCTTTGGGGCAAAAGAACAGCACGAATGAGATCTAGCTAGCTAGGTTCTGCTGATTGCTGATAGCTGACTGTGATACCCCCATCATCACTTCTTGGAAGTCCGCATGGCATGGAAGTCAAAGCAAGGTCGTTGAAGATGACAAGCAATAGCGGAACTACTAGCACTGGCAAGAGTGTCATGTCTCCAGGGACCAGTGGGAACGACAGAAGGAACTGTAGTGTCGATGCCATTCTCTCCAACATATTCCGGTCTTTTCAATCCACTTCGGGCCTCCTACCTGGCTGTAGCAAGAAGGACTGTTCGATCAACTGGAACGCCATGTTTATACCCACTGCGGCTGCTGCTCCCAATCAGACTACGACAACAGATAAATCCTCTTTTTCTTGGTTGTCCTCGCTCGACTATGTCAAGTCCATCAGTATCGACATGGCTCTGCCACCACAGTCATCCACCACTACCAGCAATACCAGCAGTGCGACCACAACGGGTCCATCGTATTCTCAGGGAATGTACGAGCGATTTGGAAATTTCTCCGAAGTCTTGGCGGAAACGCGCATCGCATCCTCGATTACACAGCAACTCGAAGAAAGTTTGACGAGTTTCATGACAGATACCCTCCGAGTGACCACTACGGGAGTCTTTGTGGGAGCCGTCGTGGGAGCTGCCGTAGCTACCGGTGTCATGGTGGGAATGATGGCGGCGATGGGAGCCATGGCGAGTTCGGAGTATGTTCCTTGGATATACCGGAAACTATCCAGTCTGTTGTTGACTGCAAGACCACCCAGCAACTCACATGATTCACCATCACCCAAGCCACCAAAAGAGGCAAAAGAAAAGAAACCGGCATCCGATGAATCTTCGTCTGCCTCTTCGGATTCATCAGCAGTATTGATAGCATCATCCTCGACATCCACGGCAGTTGCCAATGGTCCTTTGGTTATTCTCCAAGGACATCCAGCATGTGCTGACACCACCACGACATCCGCCAAGGATCAATGTCTCTCTTGTCTGGAACAGCTTGCTGCCAATTTGAGAAACCAAAGCCTGGCATGGCAGGACATTTGTCGACTGACTGTATACCTGGTATCTGGGAAATGTGACGCCTCGACATTTCGTGCTGCCTTGCAACATCACCTCTCGTCATTGTTGTCCAACACAAGCAACCAAGAGCCTCTCGTCACTATACTGTTTGTACAACAACTGGAATCAGAGAATGCCGTGATACAAGTAGAAGCAATGGCTTCCAAAGGAAACAAAATAATAATATGAACAGGCAACACGTTCGCCAAGAACTTGACCATACTTGTGTTTTAAGGACCCATTAGTGTATTCTGTTGACAAGAAAGAGAAGGAGCATTCTAGTACATGTATTATTGGCTTCTGTGTATGACCTAAGAAACCACTCGTCTAGTCCAGCACTACATGTACTTGTTCTCGTCTAGTCTACCACTACTTGTTCTTTTGCAACAAGACTTGATGAAGCGTGGCCTGATTGTGTGGCCTTTGACTGTCAACCTTTCTGGTCACGGGAGATTCTCTCATCGTCAAGGACACTCTTCGGTCGGACAACAAATCTTGATGACGAATGCCATGAGAATAATCGTACCGTGCCTCTCCCGTCAATATCTGGAGGCAACGACGTTTCAGCAAGACTCTACTAGTAGTTGTGGTTGCATTCTTGTCTTTGCGTCGTTGTTTTTCATTGATAAAAGTCATGTAGCAATCCCCCGCCAGAGATAGATTGGCAATGGGCTCTTTGGAGAGCTGTCGATTGTCCACGTGGTTTCGCAGATAATGCCCTTTGGCACGACGATAGTCAATCGCATTGGCTTCGTTGGGGATCCAACCACGACGAGTCAAGTTGGCAAAGGTTCCTAGTCGGGGAATGATAATGTCGTCCATGAACCATGGCAAGGGATGGTCTTTGGGTGACGCTGTCACTTGACGAGATTTCAAATCGCAATGAACTCCCCAGCGCTTGCCATCATGCTGACCATTAAATGTGGACGGTTTCCAGGGCACAAAATCATGTCTTTGTGGATTGTCCAATGTTTCTAGAATTTGAGCTTCCTCTTCTTCTGTGATGAAATCTTCAAATAAAAGGAGACCTGGAACAGGCACCGAGGTAGGTTTCCGAGCAGGTACCAGTGGGGGTTTCTTGATAATGGGGGGTATTCGATGATTGTTGGCGGTAGCATCTCTTTTACTGTTGTTGGTGGCAACACTTTTATGGTTGATATCAGCTCTTTTTGTCACTGATGCGGATGGTATTACGCTCTTTCTTGTTGGATCGGGCTTTCCCTCGCATGTGGACGCATGTTTTTCCAGAGCGTGATGAGGAAATGACAGGTTGCATAGTGGACAGGATCCGAAGGCGCTGGCGTTGGTGGTTGGACGTTTTCGTTTGCGATTGCTCGACGGCACCACCGCTACTTTTTTCTGCGATGATGAGTTGCCCCCGAAGAACGAACGCACGTCGCGTTGTTGACCAGAAGTGCCGCCATTGCGGGGCATGGTCTTCAACAGATTGTGGAAGTAGGAAAGACGTTTCCGTGGATCTCTTGCCCTCAACAATTTTTTGTTTTGGGAAAGTAATTTTGTTTTCCTTCTTTTCTATCAGGAACGACCATACCACGATGACAGCACCGCTTCCCGTCTGCTCAGCGAAGTTAAGCATCGTCGGGCCAGGTTAGTACTACGGTGGGGGACCACGTTGGAATCCCTGGTGTTGTTCTTTTTGTTGAACCTGTTCATGTAGAGCGTACCCATAGGATGGATGTCCCCGGTTGTCTCCTTTTGAGCTGAGAAAATGGCACCTTGGGATGAGACGAACTAATGTTCCAATCTACTTTTGGAGACCACTTGCAATTGAAAATGGTTCCCTGGGCCTAATAAACATTTTACGAAAAGTGGCCACCGGAGGGTTCGGCAATCTTGGCCAGAGGAATGGTAGATTATTCTACCGGTGTAGTACAAACCCTCAACAACGAGATAGTGCATACCGGTAGCAGCTGCCAGGACTAACTTCCTATGGTATATGTGGCTTCTGCGCCAATCCCTATGGTTTCAATAGACTACTGGTACCGTACATGGTAATTGCTCTAGAGTTTACTGTACCACTACTGACAAGATCTCCCCCAACCCGTATATGAGAGGTCCCTAACAGTGTCGCCTTTGTGTCCAATTTCCCAATTTGTTTGTTGTTGAACACTATTGCAGCAACTCATGGATTTCGTACAAGGGCGACCAACCTACCCCGATGATTGAATCATTCAATTCAATCGACTGCGGGCAACAAATGACGTGTTGCTGTTTCTTTCCAAACAAAATCTGTTCCACTTCCTTTCACCACGGATCTGTTATTATAGAAGGGAAGCGGCTGAATCGAATCGATTCGATTCCATCATTCTAATAATAGTGCACCAGGAGCATCGCTGAAACCAGTCCTACGAACCAGCGGATTGTCAAAGTTTGAACAGCTGCTGCTGCACTATTGTCTTCGATCACTGGTGGACAGCATTGTTCTCCATAGAGCTTCTGGAACAAGCGACAGTCGGCGTTGGGTACATTGGCATCGAATTCCAATTCTCCGCAACTTTTA
Organism: Seminavis robusta; assembly: GCA_903772945.1. Lineage (NCBI taxonomy): Eukaryota > Bacillariophyta > Bacillariophyceae > Naviculales > Naviculaceae > Seminavis > Seminavis robusta. Next base: position 21,663 of record CAICTM010000141.1, read on the forward strand.
GAGGCATGCCGGGGAATGAATTTGAGTGGATCGGGCAGTGGTCGGTTATTGTCTCCGCCACAGATGCGACACATGTTGGCCGTCGCCTTGGGATTGTGGCATCCACAGTACTCGCCGACCGTGGCTTGATAGACATGACAGGGCACCGATTGGTCCCGCGATGCTTGTACCTGCGAGGAAGCACACGATATCGATGGAAATCCGGCCATTTGTCCCTGCTTCAAAAAGCCAGTTTCGCACAATCGACATTTTTGGGTCGTTTCAGAGAGAGAGGAAGCCGGTGCACACTGACACAAACCGGCTCCCCATCCTTGGAGGAAACTGCAGTTTTGAGGAGGCAATGCAATGAATCCCAAGGAATGAACGTGGCCACATGTCACATAGTCTCCTCCTCCACCATCAAACTTGGCATGCCGGTCCAACGGCTCCCAGGATGGATCATCTCCACAGAGGGAGCATTGCACAATGGCATTGGTGTCGGTTGCCGTGACGAGAGCATCCGTAGTAGTGCCATTGGAAGCGGCAGACACACCCACAGCAGAGATGCAGAGCACCCACGGCAACAGCAACAGCAACATTCCCTTGCGCTCCTTCATCAGCATCATTTGTTGTTGGATTTCTGTGAAATAGCTTGGTTCTTTTTTCTGTGGATTTGAATTTGGACTTTTCCGTTACTCGTAGGGTTTTGGGTTACGCTTTAGGTTTTGGAATCTTTTGAGGAGCTCGATCCTCATTTTTTCTCTCTCGTAAAGTATTTTTCTCGTTGGTGGTGAATACCGGTGCAATCTCTGTCTTTAGTTCATCTACTAGCTAGTATCTCTCTGTTAAGATAACATCATGGCCCAACCACTCTCTATTTCCACCGGTGACGACCACGACGAAACCCAGGCTCTTCAACAACAAGATGACGACGACACTACTAGCAATAATAACGAACCTTCTTTGGAGCAAAAGATTTTGGAAGTGGTCAAGAAATGTCCCAAGGACGAGTCACAACAATACTTGGTCAAACCAGCTCGCTTGTCGGCGGAACTCGGTCTGAGTGTCGAAGATGCCACGGCCGAACTGTGTGGACTACTCCAGGCGGTAGGTGGTGGTCACGATGGAGCCGAGTTTCGCTTTGAGACGACGAAAGATGACACGAATAGTAGTACTGGAGTCTCCACCATGGTCTTTACATTTCCACTCGATTTTGAACGGCGTGCCAAACGGAAAAGACGAAAGGAAGATTTCCAACAATGGCTGTGGGAGTGCTTTCTAGTATTCCTCAAGGGTCTCAAGATTGTTACAGCCTTTGGATTGATCCTGTCTCTCTGTATTTTGGTCATTGCCGCAATGATTGGAATTGTTGTGGCGATCGTGGCCATGTCGACCAACAATCAACGCGGAAATGGGGCTCATCGGCACATGTTATTTCGACAATTGAGAGCCATGTTCTACACCGTGCGACAATTGCTCTGGTGCTATGCACTCTTTGGACAAAGCGTGGAAGGACAGGATCCGTTCTTGGGAGAAATGGCATACGACATGTCTCTGCTGTTGAGTGTCTGTTGTGGCAGTCCAGGAAGCTTTTTCTGGTGGTTTCGAATGCAACAATTGAATCGAAGAAGGGAAATGCAACGACGAGGATGGAGACGAGGTTTGTGGAACCAAAGCAGTGGTGGACAATATGAAATGGAAAGTGATGTTTCGGGAGTGCGCCTGGTACGAGGAGGAGACTGGGCAAGACAGCAGCAACAATTACAACAACCAGTGCAACAAGGTTCTTCCGATGAACAGCGTGGTTTGCTCTCGATTGCAGTAGAATACTTGTTTGGTCCCACTCCGTTTGCACCCGGTCCGTCGGAAACCGAAAAGTGGAAACTGAGGGCAGCAGCCATTGTCCAGTTGGCCAGCAACCACCAAGGCGTCTCGCTGCAGCAACTAAGTCCCTACACGGACGAACCACCTTCGTCAGTGGATCAAGATGTGACCGCTCTGGTGGCGGGAGGGTTGCAGATTGTGACTCACTTTAATGGAGTGCCAGCCAAAACCACGACCGAAATGAAGCCTCACATGGCACAGTTTTCCTTTCCCGAACTCATGGGAGAAAGTCAATACGCAGCACGCTACGAAAACTTGGCAGACGACGAAGACGCCGATGACGAATCATGGGGGTCACTGCTCTGCGTGGGCGCCACTGGACTGGGGCGACCCTCACGACGTACGGGTGCGACAGCTTCGCCCGTACCGACACATCTCACGGAACGACGGTACAAGTTCACAAAGCTTCAGACCAACCAATTTGTGTATTGCGTATCTCTGGGTGCCCTCAACTTGGTCGGAGTCATTTGGCTCAAACAGTCTCTGGAGCCCAAAGGAATGCTTTTTATACCAGATGGAACTCTCATGGCAACAATCATCAAACATGGTCTCATGAAGGTCTTGTACTTTTATGCAATCCTGTTCTTTGTCCTGCCTGCGGCTAGACTGGCTTTGATTGCCCTGCTCAATGCCAGAATCAGGAAAAGAAACAGTCGACGCAAGGGCTTGGCTTCTTCTCTGAATGTCTCATCATCAGTACCGGCACAGGTATCCAGTCCGTTATGATGGATATATTCTCTACACTACATGTACTATAGGTTCACGTTCTTTCATTTTATTTTAGTAGAGCCTGCACTAGTAGATCGACTAGCCAGTACGCATCAATTGCTTTGACAAAATGTAAGTGTGGGTAACACGAAGAATAACACTCCTTCATGGGAGTCGAGTCATCTATGCCGAATCTTTGATCTTCTGTTGTGCTGTTGTTGATTCAATCATTCGGCGCCCGGAAGTTTATTGGTGGCCGGGTCTATGCAAGAGCGCTCGGACCCGCCTACAACCGGCATTTCTTCAGCAACCCTGGTACACCATCTCTTTTGTAGTCGTTCTGGGTCACCCAAAACTCTCGTTTCATGCCAATGGCGTCCCCAACAATGGAGGCGCCATGGAACAAAGAAAACTCTTCGTTCGCCAATTCGACAGAAATGTTTTCCACCTGCAAGGGGGTCCAGTTCTTCTCTTCGCGGAACCGTGGGTTCCATTGCTTCTCGTCCCGGAACTGAGTTCGAACTTCTGCTTGAAGTCGCTCCAACAACCCTGGAATGCGCGAGAGACCTCCCGACAAGATGATGCGAGAAACAATGTCCTTCACGCAGTCGAGAGGAATTGATGTAGCCACTAGCTCGACAATTGCATGACCAATCCCTTTCGCTTCGATCCCGAGAAGCGACGGGTTGAACATGCATTCCACAGTCTCAAATCGTTCCTTTTCAAGGTCGACTTCTGTGCCATCGAGGAGCTGAGTCTGCTCCAAGAGCAGCGACGTTTCCATGCTGCATCGTTTCTCTTCTGCATACGACGGAGCGGCATAGCAAAACGACTGCTTGGTGGGATCGGACACAATGAGGTCAAAGTCTCGCTTGGCGTTCAATGGATAACCCTGGTCGCCAAGGAGCTTGACAAGATGGCGGGTCATAACCCGTCCGCCAATTGGAATTCGACGGTTCGCGGCAACAATGGCGTGCCCATGATACACCGGCAACAAGCGAATTGATCCAGCACCTGCCTCGACGATGAGACCAGTCGTTTGGTGCCCTTGCACCATCAGAATAAGTGCTGCTTCTGGTTGCATTGTGACGGCTCGGAACTTCAGCTTTTCGAACAGGAGCTCCGACAACTTTTGAAGCTCGTCATTATTCATGTTGGCCGGACGAGGGAGGAACAGCTTCAAACTCGAGAACACACCAGCGTTTTCGTCGTCGCCAACAAGCTTGCGCAGCGCCCAAGTAAACAACTCTTCGAATCGACGCCACTCTTTCACAGTTCCAGCTGCATCGAAAACCAACTTGAGCTCGATTCTGTTTACTCCCGATTCTTCCAACGCTTCGGCTCCAAAATAGACAGTTTCCTTTGCACCACGATCGGATTTGCCGTAGAAGCAGGGCACTACTAGAGACGGAACATGGTCTCCTGCAAAACCAAGCTTGATAGAATGAGAGCCAACGTCGCAAACAATTACGTCCTTCATGGTCAAGAGACGAGAGTGAAACGAATTGTGGACGGAATGGGAGCAAAAAAAGAAACGGCCGCCCACGACTCGATTTCAAAAACGATCCCGTACCGAAAAGCACAGGGAACGTTTTCAAGGGGTATCCACCGTCAAATTGAGGGGCCAAAGCAGTACATGTATCAAAGCAATCTATCCATAACCAGGGTACAGTAGCTGTTGTCGGGAACGTGTTCAATAAAGGACAAGCCAAACCCCAGCCTGGACAGAATTCTATAATGTCTAAACTAACTTGTCTTCTTCTTGACAGCAAAAAACTGTGTGATGGGGGGTGTAGACTGCTTCTCCGGTGTTTTGCCTCTAGTGCGCTTTGTCGGCGTGCTACTAGTCGGCGTAATACTAGAAGTCTTTTGCCGCTTTGCAGCTTGGGCCACAGGCGAACCATGGGCGTTTTTCTTCTGTGTGGACAATGCGTTGGCACTCTCACTCTTCGGGGGTCTGATGAACTTTGCATCTGGAAGATTTGGTTCAGGCTCCTCGTCGGAAGATGCACCGGTAAGGTCTACGTACTTGTTCTCGTCAGCAACGCCCTGGTGGACCAGAGCATCCTTACACGCCTGGGTGTCGCGTGGAGGCTTCTGCTCACTGCTTGGCTGTTCGTTTCCGCGCCCCATACTTGGCTCTGACTTGATCCCCGGATATCTTTCAGGTGCGTTTGAATCAGACTTTGCATTCATTTTGAGTGTCCCAGCACCAACCGCCGCTGCGTGGGAGGGTTCCATCTTGGACGGACTCTTTGCTTGCATGCCCTTGAAGAATTGGAGCTTGGCTCGAGAGGAATCGACGTACTTGCGGAATAATGTTTCCAGCCTCCGACAATCATTGGCATCTTTGAAGACAGTGGGAATAACCTTCCTCGGCCGACAGAATTCGACGAACGATTCTAGCTCTGAACAGGAAGAATGCTCGCTGTAGGCAACCAACCGAATCTCCACGTCCACACGTCGATTGGACTTGCGGCACTCGAGCTGTCTCTTACAGACTGCATTTTTCTTGTTCCAGTTGGTGGCGTCACTCCACCCGGTTGGGATAAATGCCAGAATTTTGTCGTAATTGCGCTGTAGATCCTCTTCGTAATTGACGCAGTTTCTGTAGTTCGGCTTGAAGAAAGGCCACAGCTCTCCCGCCATTCCCATGCGAATGCAATGTATGTCCGTAGCATTGGGATCGCTTGTGCAACGCTGAATCATTTGATTGCAGGCGTGCGCATCGTTGGCATTACTATCAACCCTTTTGCCATCCGAAGCATCATTCCCAGATTCGGCGCCCTTTGTAGATTGTATGCATCTCATCATCTCTAGCTTTCGTTCTGTCACGTAAATTGGTTGCCCTGCTCGGCGACAGGCCTCCCACAACACTCTCTCTTTTCCAATGGAATAACACGAGAGTAGAATTAGCACTCTTGGCTTGCTTGGGTCGTCGACTCTATTTGTTTGATCGCCACACTGTTCATGTGCAGCCAACACTTGATGAACTTGCGTGGCAACAGTGTCCACGGCCACCTCCTGTGGAACAAAGGTGTGTTTGGGGTGTCCATATGTAGTATCAAGGTAGAGTAGATCAATTTTTCGATTCTGGACTGCGTCTTTGATTCTAGGGTAGCATTTCATTTTGGGATGGTAGCGCATATCGCCTGTATGAATATGCGTCGTCCCATCGGATAGTTGAATGGCGACAATGGCTGCTCCAGGACAGTGGTTGGCATCATAAAAGGTAATCTTGACTGAATTGCTGATAGCGTCCTTTTCTGCCGTAGCATTGCTGGTATCAATTTTCTTGGCGGCAGCCAACACACATTCTTCCAATATCCAAGTTTCCCCATATTCATGTTCCACCAGAAACTGAGGAGGGACTTGGTGAACTTTGCGCAGCAATGCGGCTGTCACCGGGGTGCAGTGGATCAAGGCAGGACCCTTATACTTGAATTCCCGAGGTAGACTCTGATAATGATCCCCATGATAATGAGTTAGAATAAACGAGTTTCCTGCATCTGTTGTTTTGCGCAAGAAAGACCCCTTAAAGGCGTCAATGTAGAGCCCCGGTACTTCTTCTACAACATGACAAGCTTCCGTGCTGTTCATAACGACATTGGCAGTGGGTAGATGCAATTTGCACGGACGGGAAAGATCCAGCTCGATAGCTCGGAAGGACCATGGACCATGGTCGTGCTGCGTTCGCTGTTGGTTTTGGAACCTGTTTTCATTCCGGATTGCGGGACTCCCAAAGAGGGACTGCTCAAGACTCCATCTTCAGCAAAGAGTGAATACTGCCGTAGAGCCACTGTAGAAAAGAGTGCAGACAGAAAGACAGGATGATAAAAACTGACCTGTCAGCTGGCTGTCGTTCTCCTGCCAATACCGTAGAAAATCTTTTGACATTATTTATCCCCTGAGAGCTGAGAAGGAGCAACGCATACATGTATGCATACAACCCTCCCCGGCCTATTGGCACTACTATCAACAGCCTACTAGTATCCAGTATGTATTGGTCTGATTGCTCCATAATCAGGACTCCTGGTGTGTCGGAGCACCCTGAACCAAGCCATGGAATCGCCGGACCCAGCGACTTTCACACCGCAAAAGAGTGTGGAAGCTCTGTGTTAGGGGATGGAAGAGTGGGTCCCCAACAGCCAAGCAAGTCAACCAGAGTGAAAAGTGACAAATGATGCCTCGCGCCTAATGTAAATCAACCTGTTTAGAATCCCACATCTTCCTCTCCTGTCGCCTAGTGTTCTTGGCAGCGCCCAGGCAAAGAAAGCAAGCTGTCTTGACAGAGTGGGCTGAAGATCGTCTTAACGTGGTGCTAGACCCCTAGGCCTGCTTGGATTTGACCACCTCAGCATATTATGTTGCAACAAAAGAGCTCACAAGCTCACAAGAGCAAGTTGTTGGGTGCGAATCAGAGGCTGGTTCTTCAGCTGTTCTTCCTGCTCAGAAGAATCCAGTGGTCTGTCCGAATCCGAATTTCGATGCTCCATTTGCGTTTCATTTATTTATGACTACCGTACTCCAGAGTCGTTATTAATAGTCAGGAAAAGAACCATTTCCAGTGACATCATCGTTTATCCAATCATAAATATACCGAGCGCTTTAGCTGTACGAACTCTTTCCTGTCTACTGGAGTAAACAGAAGGCCAAACGAACGCTGACAAAACTAAGATAGATATTTTAATTTTCTCGAGCTGCAAGCAACTTTTGAGAAAAGTGCATGGCAATTGCCAGATTGGGCTTGATGAGCTCTTGATGATGGCAGCATGATGATAATCTCATTATCTCCACCCACCGAGACCTTACTTACACCCAGGTTGGTCCAAGCTGCAAAAAGGTTTGAATAGATCCACCATGGTCCAGAAAAAAGTGAGCTTTGCCGTCAGGCCAAAGCTGCACATGTACTACACGGAACCCAGCGATACAAAGCGACGGCGAAAGCGGTTCAAGGAAACAGTTGAGACAGAAGAGTGGATCAAAACTTACTCAATTCTACTTGAAGGATGCTATCGGAAGCCAGTCCAGGAAAAGCTTGATGCCTTTGTTATCTTATCTGACAAAGACTACATCCGAGGAAAGGAGTGTATCATCTGCAAGGACTTTGCCCAAGAGAGAGCAGAACTGCGCTTGAAAGTAGTTCAATCTGTTATCGCACGAGAAATGTCATTGAAGATTGATACTTCCAAAACGCTGGATGATATTGCAGACGAGCTGTGTGCTGTTTCACAAAAGCATAGCTGCTGCGCAAGAACATTTGCACGGCACATGGGAAAGGCGGACGAACTGGCTGCAAGAGTGGGCGAGGACAACGATACGGCGATGCGTCTGATCTACAGACTACATGGACAAAGCATGAAGTCCTTGTCGGCAACTCTGGCGTATGTTGGACATGATTATGTTGTGCCGGGTGTATGTCAGTTTGCACACCTATGCTGGCGGTCAGGCATTCTTTGTTCCGGTGTTGTATAGGCAACAGAGCGCCTATAGCTTGCTAATACTTTCTCTAGATTGCAACTTCCTACCTCTCCATATCGTTGCCTCTCCAAGCTATCCTAACGTCAGCAACCACTGTCAACAGGAACCACCCAAACTTCGTCCTCCTACTGCATGACCAGTACCACCTTGTGGCCAATTGGATGCTCCTCTGAAGAGAGCTACGATAAGACACTCCTCCTAACATTGTAGCTCTTTTTGTTTCTTGCTTGCATGCGGCACTTTGAAAATGCAGGGGCGGCTACTAGCGTGAAGAGTTGCTATCACCTGCCACTGTCGGTGGTACCGGGGCCGGTACATACATGTAACCACAGCAGAAGGAATGGCACCGGCTATGCATACTTTACTTGAATATTACTACCTAGCTACTCGAGTAGCTAGTATTGGTGGTTGATAGGATAGTGGGGTGACAACTCCGTTTTACGTCCTTGCATCCCCGTAACTGCCACTCCAACTTGCCAACGCAACTCAAGACCTTGGACTTGGGACTCCATTGTCAGCCTCTGAAGGCGAAAGATTAGCTCTAGTAGTGGGAGATTCTATTCTGCAGCAAACATTGCTGGTGGCCAGGTGCTAGCTAGCTCGGGGCTTGTGGCTGGTGCTGAACCGCTGTCCCAAAAGTTGGGCTCCCCAGCAGGGCGCTTGGTTGTCGCCAGGTGGAAGTACTTTCTCGATAGCGGCCGGCAACGCATCATACCGGTACGACAAGGTACCAGTAGCTACTAGGTACCTGGTACCGGTACGAATAAGAGTACGGTAGCAACATTGAGGACACATGCAATGTGTTCCCATGAATTTGTGTTCGTGCAAGGCAACAGAAGCATTTGTAGGACTGGATTCTGAACTGAAAGGAAGAATGATCAATCCTCGCTTGCTCCTGAGCATCGAAGGCCAGTCAAGGCTAGAGCATTTCTCATGTCCTGCTCTGGTACACACCAGGTAATACTGTAGCTACATGTATACTGCTAGCTAGCTATCGCAAGTTACAAGCCAGCAGCTCTTCCTGACAGCTCATCAACGTGACCACCAAATATGCCTCCAAAAGCTTACCGCAGATAGATTAAAAAGTGGAAGATAAGCGAAACGGGACTTCCTAGCTTCCCTCACCTCGCGATTTGACCGGCAAATTCATCTGATTCGAAGAAAAACTTACGTTTCTTCCTTTGATTTTAAGATATACTTTCCTTTCATCTAACTTACCCACTCATCAGGCGAAGCGACAATGAAACCAAGCAATACGTGTAGTGTACGCTGAATGATACTAACTTCCTCTACATCAAGAAATCACTGGTTACATTGCAACACAAGCGACACTACATGTAGTAGACAAAGAGCTGCAGGTGATTAACTGCTTCTAGCTAGCTCGCTTGTGGAAGAACGGGCCTTCTAAAAAGGTACCGTACCGTAGAGTCAAACATTGAACTCTCTCTTAGTGTACCAGGTACCAATGTCTTCCCAGAAGTATTCCGTAGAAAGTGCTTCTAATGATGCTGTGTGCTCTACTACACTTCAGCAATCCTACATGTTATGCATAGCAAAATTACAACCATGAATGATGATTCGATTCTCTGTTTGGCCTTGGTAATGTCTTATAACAAAGGTACAAACTAATGACTATTAAGGATATGGTTGTTCGTGTTGAGTTCGAATTGGATCCGGTGAGTCGATCGAATGTCTTCAGTTGAATGCTACAATTAATAGCTCGGATGCTGCCAAACCGTTCTCCCGAAACGGTCTCTCTGGTGCCAACAAGACTTGTCACACTCTCTCTTTTTAATTGCTCTCCACGCTGCCGTTCACCGGAGGGTTTCGCCCACACGAAAGAAGTGGATAGGATAAGGTCCATCTCCAAGCGTTTACTGCCTTTATTGGCGGCACAGAGCAGCCTTCGCTAATGCCTCATTAATCGTGTGGTGATAGCTCCAACAACAATCGTGATATCTCGCAGTTATTCGATTCATTCGGTAGCTGTCTATTGTCTCAACAAGACTCCTTGAGGGGATGAACCCAGAGTGAGCACAAGAGTGACATCCCAAAACTCTCATCACGTCACGCCGTTGAAAGTCATAAGCTAGAATCCCGAGCATCCGCAGCAAACAAACAACACAACCATGCCAGGATTAGCGCACAAGACATCGGGGGTGGTGAGCCGCCCTCGGTCCATGGACGGAGATAACACGGTGATTGAGGTAAAGGCCGTGCGGGATGAACTCGGAAGAATCAAGGACGAGATTCTGATTGTTGTGCCTCTTGCTGTTGAGGTAGACGAGGATCCCTTGTACTATTATCCTCCCAAGAAGGCACCGGTAAAAGGCAAGCGATTATACGGCAGCAACGACGACGATGTAGACGACACAGAATCCGAGTCTGACTCGGATGAAGAGCTAGACAACTTTGACCCCGAAAGCATGGTAGTAGTCAACCACCATGGGCGAACATCCGTGCAACCATCAAGGGTGGATCCAGAGCTGGAACACAGCTTTCTGGAAGAGCTCATGACCACACTTGACAATATCTTTGGTTGCTCTTATGGCGGTTGTACCGAGAACTTGGACTCACCCGTTCTCAAATCGGCTCTGAGGCGAAAGGGAGACGATGTCCCTCCTATCGACCGCAACGTGAGCTTTACCAACCTGGAAATCAGAGAATTCAATATGACCCTGGGAAACCACCCATCCGCAGTAACGGTATGTTGAACTACATTTGGTCTCCTATTGGATGAATGAATAAGACCGATCACCTCACACTCTGCTGCCTATCTATTCTATCTCTACTCAATCAGGGGCCACCAGTGATGCTGGATTGGGATGCTCGACCGACAAGAGAAGCAATTGTGGATTTGGATTTGTACGAAAAGGCTCGCCGACCGAGACGAACCCGAAGAGAGTTGAAACTCAGTTTTGAGGCAAGGAGAGGTATCCTAGAGAATGAGAGAGGCTTCACGGTGGAAGAAGTAAAGAAAGCATGGTCAGAAGCCCTCAAGATCCGGAAACAACGACAGGAAACCCGGCTGCGTGGTCCCCACCAACAAATGATGGACGAAATTTATGAATCCGCTTGCCGAAAATACAATCGCATGTTTGGGTGCCAATGAGAGTGGGATCAGCCATTAGGCAGCTGTGTGGAGTTTCTTGCTAGTAGGATAGGAATATTGATTGCCTCCCTCCTCCGACATCTTTAAACAAGGATATCTGTAAAAGTTTTATCTCTACTACTTACATTTGGCTAGCATAGGAACTTTTCCGTTCGAACTTCGTCGCAGCCATAACGATGGACTACATGGACATGTTCTAGCGTGCGTGGTTCTGATTACTAGCTAGAGCTGTCTTGCTAGCTATCAGGATCTATTTATTTTGTTTTGGGCTGGCATTCCGAGTCCAACATCCGTCGGATAAAGATTTCATCGCGGGGATGTTCTCGTTCTCCGTCTTCGTATGTATAACTTGGAGCAATGGCCAGTTCAGATCCATCATGATTGAAAGCAAGTGCCGCAATGGATGTCGAGAACTGTGGAAGAGTTGTTAGTTTCTTTTTGTGAAGACCGTCCCACGTGGCTTCAAAAATTGCACAAAGTAGAGACAAAGACCAAGGAAAGAAGCAAGAGGAGAGCATGAGCTGTTGAACATTCTCAAACAAAGACCGATTTCCCGAGTGCAAAACAGTCACCATTTCCCCATTCACTTACAGACATATCCATCGCAACCACCCGTAGCAAATGTCCCGTATTGAGGGTGAAAAGCAATGCAATTGACCGGGTACACCGTATCACCCTGACGATGGCATTTGAAGGCGTACTTTTTCATTTTGGCCTGCAATCCCAATTCTTCCAAAAACTCGACTGCTACCCGCCCCTCGATGGAACCCAGCGCAATACCATTCCCATCCGGAAAGAAGCGAACTGCCCTCGATTGAAATTTGAGAGAAGACTCTCGATCCAAAACCAACGATGCATCGCCACCGGCTCGTACATCAATGACACAAATGCGTCTTCCTGCCGTGGCAATGACGACTCGATTTTGATTGGCAGGATCAACGTCCATAGAGAAGGCTTTGCCGGGTAATTGAATGGTGGCAGCAGCGCTGGAGGAAGATTGTCGCACATCCCAAAGATGAAATTGAGAGTTCCATCCCGCCGAAGCAATCAAGGGAGCATTGCTGCCACCACTGGCAGCAAGAGCTCCAAGGCTGCTGCAGCCCATCAATTTTGGATCTTCTGCAGTGTGACGACCAATGACTTGATACTGAGTTGCCGCAATGTCAAACATTCGGACTTTCGAGAAAATGGGAAAATGACGAAACTGTGTGAGAGGATGAAATAATTAACAATACTCGGACTGCACGGATGAACCACATTCATTCATCAGAGGTTATTTGTCCATGTAGACTTCCTCATCTAAATTGACGGCAAATTTGATGATCTCGATGAGGATGCCAGTACATATATGGTATCCATCACCTGATGAATGAATGGCACTTCTTGGTGCAGATAACGCATGGATTCGATCATTCAATTCTTCTGTTTTCTCACCTGTTCCATCGAGGCCTCCTGTGACTAATGCATTCAAGCCCTTTGGCGTAGCCAGAGACAACAGAGGTCCTGATTCCATCGTCTGAGAAAGGACAAACTTTCTCTCATTGGTGTCATGGATTCGCACGGCTCCATCAAAACTAGTCGACGCCAAAAGAGTCGGTTGTCCTGGAAGATAGGAAAGGGCAGTGATGCCATCCGTGGGTGGAGACGGCAGTGAGACTGCTTCTGGTGGTGGTTCTGTAGCCATGATTTTGTTCTGAGATTACTAATAGAACCGAGGAAAGAAAGACGATCGAGCAAGACCAGGAAGGAGAAACCCACAGAGTGGAAGATGATTGAGATTTGAGATGTAGAGGCGGTGGACGGTGTACCGAAATAAAATAAAAATATCGTTTTGAAAGGAGCATGCTCTTACCCAGCTAGATCGTAGCTAGCTAGCTAGTTAAAAAAGCAAAAAACTATTCCTCTGTTCCCCTTACACAAAAGTTTGCCTCGTTCACTTTGCCCTTTGGTATCATACTCTCGTACGAATGCGTCGGTAGCTAGAGCTTGGCGGCCCTTCTCGTCATTCTAATTGATTGAGACCCTGTGATCAAGGCAAGCATGCACGTCGAGCCCTAGAGAGAGGTTAATCCCTAATAATGAACAGGTTGTCCAACTACGGCGTCCAGTTCTACTACTTTGTATGTACGAGTAAGGAATCTCATACGTAAGGAATGGTATTTATGTATCTTATAATACGGATGGTTGGATCCAGTGATGGACCTAGTCCCGATAACAATATAGGGATGGACTTGTCTTTTGCAGTTGAATGAACGGATGCGTTTCAGGTAGCTGCTCTCCTCCTTCCGAGTCGTCATACCAGCATACTACCAAGTCGGATGGATAATCCTTCAACTTGCAAAAGATTTTGACCCCAGGGATCGCCAACAACATTTGCAAAAGAGAAAACTGAACGAGCCCCATTCCGGATGGATCCAGCACCTCTCCAAAAACCGCTTCATAGAGACCACATAGTGTTGGCACGTCCAGTGCTGAATGCGTCTCCAAGATTACTTTGAGCCACGCCTGGAACGAGTCAAACTTGTTCTGTACGGCAGGATCTCGGAATGCCTTCCAAGCTACCATCTTTGTATGATATCTGTTGTTAGCTTTCCCAGACGTTGATACCGGCTTGCCATTAGGAGGATGGAGGGGCAACGTCTTCCTTCTTGCTTGGTCCAACTGCAAGAGAAGGTCACCTTGAGTTCCAGCTGCCAAACCGGAGCGCAGAAAGTCTTTGGAATAGACTTTTCGGGGTTTAGGGGGCGGAAATAACTTTTCCTTACAAGAGAGCAGAAAGTCTTTGGAGTAGACCTTGCGAGGACCATTGGTTTTAGGAGGGAGGGGATTAGAAGGTTCCTCGCTTAGCCTCGGATTTTCCTTACAGGAGAGCAGAAACTCTTTCGAGTAGACTTTGCGTCTATCCGTGGGTGGGAGGGCGCCAGTCGACGGAGCTTCCTTTTGCGTGGTCTTTTTCTGGAGGGAGAGCAGTAACTCTTTGCGATAGACTTTGCGGGGTTTAGAAGGCTCCTGGCTGGGCTTTAACGTATCCTTACAGGAGAGCAGCAACTGTTTGGAGTCGACTTTGCGTGGACTGGAAGGAGGGAGGTTCTTGGCGGAAGTGTCCTCCTTTGGTTTGTCCTTTGGCTTGTCTTTGTCCCTGATGGAGAGCAGAAACGCTTTGGAATAAACTTTGCGTGGAGCCTTGACTGACGGCGGAAGTTTCGGCTTTAACTTTTCTTTCCTGTACCTTGTCGGCCCCAGGATCATGGGTTGTAGCGTTAGGAGATTACCGCGCACCATCTTGACACTCTTATTATCCAGGCTCCAATTGAGATTATGGTATAAATAAGATGGAGTGTCAAGGGAGATCCGACTTCCGACTTCATTTACGACCACGCGACAGAACAAATACAGTATCTTTTTTCGATCTCTTTCTTTTCTGCCAGTTCTCTTATTCTCTTGCCATGACTGAACATCAACCAAAAGCAAGGTTAGAGTTACAAGTTACGCCAGGAACTTTTTACGCGCACTTTTTCTTCCCAAACGACCATTATTTATTTTGTGTTTGAACCCCAATTGGCACTTCATTGCATTCCTCTTCTCCTCCAAGTTGTGTAACCACTTTGCTATCATCATATCACTGCGCAATGTTGTCTGTCGAATACTAGTAGGAGAGTAGTGTTCCTGTTGAGTAGAATAGAATCTGAAGCAAGCTCAAGCTGTTGAAAAGGTTTTTCACAAACAGACAAAATCGAATCGAATCGATCAACAATGACAAACCAACTTCCTCCAGCCCGGTGTCATTGGGTTGACCACATGATTACTCTGCCGACCCCACAGCAGCAGTCAGTGCAACAATATACCGACCATCGGCGACAGCGGCAGTACCAAGTGGGAAGGAATATTGCACGAAAGAGATTGCTGCAAACAGTCACTACTAGTAGTACTGGGAACCCAATGACAGCACATCATCGACCCATGCGAGGTGGAGACGTGTGTGCCACTGGCGACAAGTACTGCAACTGCTCCTTTCTGGATGGACGTGACGTGATCTTGGCTGCGACGGTTCAAGGCGACTTGGACATTTTGAGAGTGCCGTCCTCTGGACCAATGACGGAATTGACAGCAAAGCTGAGATTGAACAATGATGATTATGATTATTCCTACAGTATGGCAGCTGGCTACAAGTTGAAACCAATGCAACAGGGACATGGGTTTGCTGTCGGTACTCCATCTGGGTCGTTTTCGATCTTTTCCACGGAACATGCCACGGCATGGTGTCGACAACAGCTTCCCATGAATTGGAAGAGAACCAGCAGTGTTCGACAAGAACCGCTGCACCGACATGCCGACGACGACAACACACTCCCCTTTGTCACACACCAATGGCAGTCAGAAATACTGTCTATGCAGCAGCAACAATCACCACAACAGCAGGATCGCTATGATTCTCTCTCCATGGGATCCAGTCTGGAAATGCTGCCGTCACCGGGAAAGGAGTTGTGCATCACTCCACACAATGATGCACTCTGGGACTTTTGGGAGACTCCTTCGTGTCTATTGGCAGCTCATGCCTCGCAGGATTCTCGTGGTGGTCGTCGTACTCGCCTCCTCGATTGCCGGACCATGAAACAGGGGTGTGTCGCCGACATTGACTTGATTGGCCATCATCAAAAGAAGTTTTTGGCACGGCAAGAAGAAATCACCGCCATTGGCTTTGCCTCCGAGTGGACACTCCTGTCGGCTCACGCCCGTCCCCTCTCCAGAGGGAGAATTGATAATTGCATTCATATCTGGGATTTGCGAAAGCCAGAATCACCGGTCCACCAGTACAAACCGCCCAAGAATGCGGATCCATCCAACACTCGAGGCAACTTTTTTGTCTCGCGTTTGACGCCGACGGATGGAGCGGTAATGGTCACACTGCAGTCCTTTGCGTCTGCTCCAGGACAAGACAACCGCACTACTGTACAGCACGTTTGGATGGACTTGGCCCGGCTAAGCACCGTTACCAGGAGTAGTAGGAAACTCGACGAGGAGGAGGAGGCAGTATGTGTGCAGCAGAATGGTGGTGGGTCCTTTGCCGTGACTCCAAACCAAGATTTTATGGCGTGCTACAGTCAAGCCAAACCCAATAGCGATTGTGACGTGGTGAGACTATTTGATCTAGAAAGCTATAGTAAGAACAAGAAGCCCAAGCCACAACCTCCGAAACGAAAACTGAGCCTTCACCAAGCACGGGTCCAAATGTCTCGGAAACGAAGCCTCCATGGGAAAGGCAAGCTGTCCATCAAGGGCTCTCACGAGGAAGATACATCGTCCACATGCAGCACCAGTGGCTCTGATGACGATTTCAACTCTGACAAACACGACCTTCCACCTATGGAGGAGCATCATCAAAGCTTCAGCTGTGCTGCCGCGTTCAAACCCAACCTGCAGGACCGTTATGGATTGACAACCCATCTATCCTGCATGGCAGTAAATGATATGGGAAGTTCAATCGTCGGTGGATCGCATGATGGTGACATTTTCGTCTGGAGCGGCACTTGACTCTGACTCGGCACGGCACCTTCATCCATGGTTCAGCAGTTTGTTCGGACAAAGGCAAGTTGGCCAGCTCGAGGGTTCATTAAGGAAACACGCAGCTTGAGCCTCTCCCCAGGATTGAGGTTGATTGGAGAGGAAAACTTGTATTCAAACCCTAATTCATAAACATAAATCGCATACTGTTTCTTGGACTTTTCGCCGGTTCCAATATAGCCAAGGATCAAAGCATCCCAAATGTAATCGGGATCCTTGTCAATGATGCGTCGGATGTACTCAAAGAGCCAGTACTGCTCGCTCGTACGCTGTACAAGGCGGGCAGCTCCCATCAAACCACCGCCCTCACGATAGTCAATGTCATCGTCTTGTTGTCGTGTATCCCATTCGTATTCGTTGGACTCTGCATCAAGTAGGCGGGGAGGCGTCCATCCAATGTCTCGTTTTGACAAGTTCAAATGTTCGAGTGACTTGCCTTCGAGGATTAACTCTTGAATTCGCTGACGCCGCAACCATCTCTTCACTGCGCAATGGACCATCAAGTCTGAAATGAAGATACAATGTATGAGCCACTGCATAACAAAAAACAAAGACAAAGACGTGAACAACATACATCTCTACATGGGTGCATACCTTGTTTCCGGCGGATTGGACTAGTCCATTGGACGTAGCTAGACAGTCCCAAACCTGCATGAGGAGCGCAATGTTCCGTCACTTTGACGGGGGATAGAAAGCGACGGCAGTACCATGCATGGCAGTATCCATCGCCTGTATTGTATTCCATCAGCTGCATCATAACCTGTCTTTCCCTTGCTCTGGATGCGTAATCTGTAAAAGAGCGACCGGTGAGCGAGGCCTGAACCAACGATCAACATAAAAATTACTTGACCTCTCCATGGTTCCTACGCACCTGGCTTTCTTTGCCCTCGAAACGGAAGGCGTAGCTCGTTTCGAAAACCCTCTCCCGTTTCTTCGTCAACATCAGGCCAACTCTTCTCGTTGCGAAGCTTCCAAGTTCCAATTGCCTCCCCTGCCAGAATCATGCATTCGGTGACCAGCGTGTGGGCAGAAGACAAAGGCTCCACAATCGTCGATAAGCTTTGCTGACTAGACGATGATTCTCCGGCTTCTGCTCCAAATGTCTGATTTGCTCCTGAGTTGTGCGTGGCCTGGACACTGACTTTGATATCTATTCCGTCCGGTGCACTCTCATCCGGGGAGATGCTGATTGTTTTCTGTGGAATGGGACGTTGAACCAACCCTTCCGAAGATCCCCTTCGAATTCTATAGTTTCGTCTGGTTGTTGCTTTATCCAATAGGCCTCCTAGCTCCCATTCTTCGCTGTACCCGATTCCTTCTTCTAGCATCTCATCTACTTCCTCATAAGTCAGTCGATAGGAGACTCTGATCAAAGAAGGGGTAACCATGAGCGTGGATTCATCGATGGACCCATCATCGTTTAGCTCCACGGCAAGGGAGAGAGCGTAAGCGTCCTTCTTCGTTGTCAACGACATCAAATCATCATTGGCTCTGTTTGTTTAGTATCACCATTGAATCGAGTGATACCCATTATACCATGAGAACCAAGAACCGCATCATCTCCAAAACTAATCTATCTGACAAAAACTTACTTGGGTGGCAGCATGGGAATCGAAAATTGTGGCAAGTAGAGCGATGTCACTCTCCGTCTTGCAATATCATAGAGCTCAGAACCCTGTTCTACCCATCGCTCGGCGTCGGCGATATGAATCCAGATTCTCTGTTGCTCGGACCCGTCCTTATCTGTATACTTTTCGAGCGACAAACCATCATCAATCTCGGACGTCTCGGCACTGTCAATGGTAAACACTTTCAAATGCCGAAGATCCTGCCTCAATCCCAGTTCTTCGTCCAGGTCCCTTTGGTTTGATGCTGCCTAAATGATGATGATGATGACAAAAGAATAGTTAGTTGTTGAATGTCAGTCATTCCATGGTGCATTTATTGCTTTGTCATGCCCAAGGAAGTGAAGAGTTAGTTTTCTTCGCTTACATTTTCGGCGGCTTGCAGTTCCTGGTCATTGAATCGGAGCGAGAAACCACTCCGCAACAGAGCCAGATCTTCATGTTTGCCCCATGCTCCAATAGCTACCAATAATTCAAAGGCACCTTGTGTGGTTCTCTTCCATTTCATTTCTGCCAATACCTGCAATCCCGATCCTCGCTTGACCTGGTGCTTGAGTCGTCGCACGCTGTCGGTATCCCAGGTTTCCAAATCTCGTAGTAGAAACTTTTGTTGATTGCCTCTGGAATCCAAGTGGGCGACCATTCGTTGTAGCTGCACGGGAGATCCCTTGACACCCACCTGTGTGCCCAAAATGAGAATGGATTGCAGAGCCATGACAGCAGCTTGAATGACTTTGGGATCTCGTTCCGCTGCGGCAATTTTGGTTCGGAATAGGTTCTCCAGAATTTGTTCTCCCTCTGCAGTGCATGTCAAATCAATGAACCTTCCTTTGGCGTATTGTGCATTTTTATTGTTGTCATTGGCGTTGATATTGTCGTCTGAGTGATTATTACTAGTAGTGGTGCCATTCTGGATATCCTCCAGTCTCTGATGCAGTATCCTGGCCATGATCTTGACCGCTCGGACTTCAATGTCATCGTCATCCTCGGCTTCTTTGTCATCATCCAGTGCCCCGTAAATGTCATCGTCATAGACAATCTTGGGAGCATTTGTACGGGGAAACCATTTGTTTTCATCTGTCACAGAGAAAAGCTGTTGGGTTGTGGTGGTGGTGGCCACTGGGATTCGCCTGTTTCGTGCCGCCAGAACCGTGTGTGTTTTCAAGAAAGCTTGGGATCTTGAGGGTCCATCCGGATGTCGAACAACTGCAGGAGAAGGCGTTCCTATCAGAAAGCCTCCTGTCAAGGGAAGGAAACTCAACAGCAACCATGATGTGGATAAGATCAGGACTGAAAACGGCAGCAGAAATCGGTCAAGACTTGGAGTCCTTATCATCTTGATCAATCGATCTCGTGGCGATGAAAACACTCGCGCCTACCCAATAGACTAGACGCAGCCTTTGTCTACTACACTCTCCCTGTTTGTGTTTTCTCTCCCTTGCTTGAAAGGCTCTCCTTCTCGATGGACTCGACTCCTGATGTCGATGACAACCTAACAAACAAACTGGTGAACGAAAACAAAAGAGTGGATGGTTGCAGATGACGTCAGTATTGGTCACGAGCCATTCGTGACTGATTTCGACATCCAGGCTGAGAGATCTTTTTGCTGCCGCCAAGCAGTAAACCGCAGATCTCAATCTTGCTTGGATACGCTGAAACAAGCAATTCTTGGATACCACTCGTACCAGTAAACGTGTGGGCATACCGGTACTACCAGTAGTAAGGCATCTACAGTACGTACAAGTATGGCAGCGCATCTACATTGTTCATCTACATTATCGCTCACAACTACAGCTATCTAGCTTTTTATAAATAGTATTACGAACAATTTCACAAGCACAAACTCGCATCACCATGGATCCCCCAGGAGAATCGTATCAAGCCGCGAGCGCTGAATTTACTATCCGTGCGGAACAAGACCAAGAGAATTCCGGCGCCCACACACCAACCAACGACAGTAAGGCGACGGGGCCCTTTTGCAAGAAATCCCCTAACGTTGATACGGACGACTTTGAGGGTTTCGCCAACGCGGGTAAGACTACCCGGGCGGACAGTGGACTCGACGTGGACGAGCTAGCGGCGGCAGTGGATCTAGACGTGGATGAGTTGGCGGATCTCATTGCAGCCACCACGAATTCTATTAAGGAAAGCAGAACAACAGACAACAACCAAACAACAGACAACAACCAAAGCAGCCCTGCGACACCACAAGCACAAGCAGAAAATCATGGCAAGCTGGCAAGGATTCATCTGACGTTGGGCAGACCAAATGATGCTCTGGTGGAATACAAACGACAACTGGAAATTGAAGAAGCGGAACTAGGAACCAACCACGCTGATGTTGCAAGAACCTACTGCAACATTGGAACATGCTTCAAGGAAAAAGGAGATAGAAAATCTGCTTTGGATATGTTCACAAAGGGCTTGGAGATCAGGCAGCAAGTCGGAGCGTATCACACAGAGACAGCAACAACTCACGAACATATTGGTCGTTGTTGGATGGAAATGGGCAATTACCAAACTGCCATGGAAGAACTATGGAAAGCATATTCCATCAGAAAAACACTCCTTACCCAAGACCACCCGGACACCAAGGAATCTCTATCGGATCTTGGAGTTGTTGCGGATAAATTGAAGAAAACGGCACCTGCCTTCTTCCTGGAAAGGCAAGATATTCGCAAACTATTAGGACAAATTGAGGCAGCTCAACTTCGAGGCGGAGTCTCCAAAGGCGACCAGGACAGCAGCAGAGCTGGTGGTGGTGGTGAACCTGCTAAACCGTTTTCTCTTGGTGGCACCGGCGGCAGCACTATCGTTGCTCCTTCACCCGCTCGACCCGCTGCAGTATCCCGCTCGATCCGCTCGATTTCGCAATACTGAACTGCAATTAATTGCCAAGCACACAGGAATGTTGTCCATTATTCAGAATCAATCCAATTAATTAATTAGTTGTTCATTTAGTTTCTAAAAAACTGTTTGTAAAAAACAATTTCATACCTCTGTGAAGCTGTGGGCAGGGGTGGCATGGACATCTCCTAAAATGAGTTACAGTCTCCATTCCTTGTCTCCTACACTGTGTAGCTGGTGGGTGCAGAAAACCAACCAGAGGATCATTCTGGTTTCGATTAGCTTAGCTTAGCTGTGCTTCGCCCACAATAATTTATTGAGAGCCCAGATATTCTGTTACAACGGATTCATTCTTGTACAACGACTTGCTACCGGTACAGTCAATGCCAACAAAACTCAGTATTTGTACCCTCAAATGATGTTCTTCATTCAAACTCGCATCTCCATTGCCCTTGTTAAAGCAACCCATTTCTGTCTCGGTGGATCCTGCAAAGCAAAGCCCTTTGCCCCCGGTAATGATGCTCAATTTGTCTCCCCTTATCCCACGGAACCTAGCCAGTCCTGAATTTCCACTTTTCTTTGCTTCTATTATAAAAGTCTGACCCTCGTTGGCTTTCGTATATAATCTCCCTGCTCTCAATCCCAAAATATCTCCCCTGATCATCCCCCTGGAACTAGCTAGGGTAGTCCTGAATTTCGACTTTTCTTTGCTTTGAATGAAAGCCTGGCCATAGATAGATAATCTCCCATGGTATCCAAACATCTCTTTTATTGAGAGCAGCCAGCACAATCATCATGATGCTAGCTACCAGGTACCGGTACGCTGTACATCGTTCTGGTTGGTGCAACCGGTACCGTACTGTACCCCAATACCTCGGCAGTCTTGCTGCCGGAGCCCTCAACCCATTTTTATTAAGCTAGTTCTATTCGTCGTCGCCCTTCAAGGCTTTGAGAATTTTCAATCCGTCTCGGTCAAATAAACATGAAGCATTTGTCCCGCTTACAGTTGCGAGCCATCCTACTTTTTGTTTCTTGTTCGAAATGGTTCCGACCTTCACGTCGCTATCTGCCAGAGTCCCTGGCTCTGCACTACGTGTCTGCTTTTTGGGGTACTGAACCATAAAGCGAAGACAACCAAACTCTCCCCCCACAACTTTTGGCTTGATATCCTCTTCCCAGCGCCTCTTCAGACGTACATCATCAACCAACTCATGAGTAAATTGCTCCGTTGATTTGTCCCGTTTTTCGTGGTATAGCAAGTCTGGTGTCATTGTTCTCTTGAAATCTTTTCTATATTTGACTTGCGATATGACAAAAATGTACTGGGAATAATCCGCGTTCCACATGAGGAACATAAGATCTGGCCCAATTTTTGTGTCTGGGTAACAGAATGGAGGAACTTGGCCCTCAACCCTGGCCGTTGTCGCATCTTCGATCCACTGCATTGTTTGCTCAGGGTGACTGCATTGCCTGGCAAGAACGCCATAGGCTGATCTGTGGGGTACTTTTTTGTTCGTCAAGACGACATCAGTGCCATGCTGCTCTCGCAGAATATTGTGAAAATTCTTTTGGATCGCCGGCAACAGTAGCTTCTCGAAAGCTTCACCCTGACCACCAGTCTCTTGCGATATCAAGTTGTTGATGACTGACTTTGTTAAAGAGAAACAATTGATGCCAGCCTGAATAATAATCGGTTCGTCGAGGACGCCTTTGTAATTTCCGTCAGCACTGACTGCAGCAACGCCAATTACAATAAGCTCCTCTTGGCGCCTGTCAATAATTTGTGACTTTCCTCCAACGACAAACTTGAAGATGGCAGATTCCAGCCATTTGGCGACCTCATACTCACATTCCGTGACGACTTTCTTGATCGCACCAAAGGCTGTGCCCTCAGGTGGGTCGAATGGCTTCCTTCTGTCGCTTTGGGGGATATTTTTAATGTCATCACTTGTGTAGACATCGAGGTACCGATCCAAAGCTTGTATCAGGAGGGTTCCAACTGGTGGTAGTTGTCCCCGGGTCCCCTTATAATCCTGTATGCGAGCTCGAACCAGGTACACTTCTAGAAAGGTGGCTGTCCATCGCGGACGGCCACGAAGCCACTTGGAGATGTGTTCCAGAGCAATGGAATTGCCCGGTTCGCTCAGGTCGACATCGAGGAAGTTACAAAGATATCGTTTGACCGCATCGGCATCAAGAGGTTTGAACTTGGTAAAGAGGAATTCCTTACTCTCTGTGTCTTTCGCCATGATCGACTCTGACGCCTCCCTGATTCCATCGATTGACATCCCCGTACCGGCTACAAGTGGGAAACCAGTATCAAAACCATTCATCCTTGGTACTGTAGCCATCGCTTTGATCACCGCAGAGAAGGCAAACCTATCTTTGGTCCCATCCGAACTCAGGAAATAATTTCCGAGCTTCTTGAGAAGCGCTTGTGCCTCGTCTACCACCATTACGGACCAAAACCCTTTGTCGATGTGCGGAATGTATGCAAAGCTTGTGTCGTCCGTGTTCTCTCTGGCGTGGCGCAATCCCATTCTAACAAGCGTTTTGAAGATATCTTCCCCCATGGCGTCCTTTGGGAACAGTTGAATCAAGAGCCATTGGTAAGGTGTGAGCTCTGTTCCGCTATTCTTTTTCCAGCTCTGTTTTGACCGCCATGAAAACGAGACTTCGAACAGAGATCATCACCTGAATATGTCGATCCAGTTCCTTATAGTTGTTTTGACTCCGAACCACTTTCAGCTTCTGCTTCCTGGCTGCCACAACATCTGTCGATGAGTCTTCGTCGTCGAAAGAGGAAGAATATCCAATTTCACTCAAGAAATGGTTTTTGGTGCGATGACCGTCATACGCTTCGATCAGCATAGAAAGATCCTTCGACCCCGGATCATAGGTTGTGTTGGCAACAAAGTACAAACCAAAGCTGTGACTAAGGTATTCGTAGATAGAGCGGGTCTTGCCCGCTCCGGAAGTGCCGTACAATCCACTGCAAACGTCCTTGGTATCGTCAATGAATTTGTAGACCTCGGAATTCTTGCAATTAGTATTCTGAAGGCCATGCAACAAAAGTGAAGGTTTAGTCTTTTTCTTTACGAAGGGGTTTTTTGGTATCCCGGTGCCAGGCTTGAGGATGCTCGTCAATAAGCCATCCTCTGGCGCGGTGAAGTCTTCCAGCTCGAAAGCCTTCGTGAGAGGATTTTTTGCAAAGTAATCCTCGAGGTAGCTGGAGCATAGTTGATGGAAAGTAGTAGTAGAATTGTTTTTGGTTGTCATCAACCCCCTGTGGGTCTGTCTGGTGATGTGGGGCCTAGAACTATCATTTTGAGTATTTAGCTAATTTTGTAGCATTTTGGCATTTCAGCTGAATCGAGCATTACCCGTACCGTATCTTTTTTAATAGCTGGAGAAATTTAATGCAGAAAGCCAGCCAAAAAGGCAAGTGTCCTATTTAATGCATAAAAGTCCTCAGATATAGATACATTTTATCCAAAATGTGACATAGGCAAAACTTGGATATTTGCTTAGGCAAGCATGTTCATTACTTAGATTTATATAATATACATGATGATATAATAGTAAGAGCATGCCATTGGAAAACAGTTACTGGTCAAACTAAGGCTTTTATAGACTTATTGCAAGTTGCCTTCAAGTAGATGGTGGCAAGACGTACTTAAGATGAACTATGACTGCATAGAAATGTGGATTTAAGGTACATTGAAGTAATAGGGTTAAGGTTATTGAATAGCATGCCCAATAGGCACCAGATTCGAAAGATAATGTATTTGGCTTGGTAGTCTAGTTTGGCAGTTTATTACTTTCTTTTTCATCTTTTGTTTGGTTTTCGTTTTCGTTTGATGATGTGCTTTGACTTGCCTCTAACAACCCATGCTCCACAAAAATGCTTACACAATCATATTCACCCGTCCCTGAAACTCATGCCCACTGGGCATGGGATTTAAAAATGGTAACATTCCTAAGGTCCTGACTGGAATTGTTACCACCCAGACAACAGTACTGTATCCATATCTTGTGCAAACACTCAAACCAAATTCAAAGACTCATGCACTACGCTAAAAGCTAGTGTAAAGATCTTTCGAGTGTTTTGAGTTTGAGAGAATGAAAGTTATGAGAGGATTAGAAAGCTATGAAAACTAATCAACGAGAGAGATCACAATCAAGGGATCGTAGATCTGAACTCCCGCGGAAGACTGTAAAGTGTGATAGAGTAGGTTGTGGTAGTAATCCTACTCGTTCCACGGTCCAAAAACGGAACGCGTGGAAGATTCGTCTAGCATTTATCTAGTAGCGTGGAATCTCTCCACGCCAGCTAAATATCTAGCGCGATGTTTCAGCATCGACCTAGTATGACTAGCGGTCATGAGAACCCTGTCTCAATGACTATTCACGAGAGACTCAGTCATGAGTCGAACTCAAACCCTATCTAGGATCGAGTCGCGAATAAGGCTAAGAGCCGTGTATTGCATTCGCCCCCTGACAAGGGTCACAGAAGGCACGACATCAGTCGGACAAGGAGAACATATGATTTAAAGTGCGGGGCACTCTCATGAGATTGGATGTAGACATGTGCGTCGCACGATGGCAATCCTACAAGGGGATCAGGCCTTGTATGGGTGTATATACCTTATGTTCCAAGTCTGGTAGACTGTGCCGCCATTGGCGGTAGCATGTTGGAGCCGTACAGTGCCATTGTCATTGACTCGGTCTATAGTGTAAGGACCTTTGTACTTTGGCTGACCATACTTGCGGTGCTGATACTGTTGAATCATCACGGTATCGTTGACATTGTATTAATGAGGGACACGCGTCGCGTTCTCCCTATCGTTGTTCTGTTGGATGAGTCGTTGGCGACGTTCCTTGATGTACTTCCAGTTTGCTTCGAAACGGACGTTGTGAATCGCGTCACGGTTGAACACGAGCTGTGCAGGCGTTGCACGCAAGGTGGTATGAATCGTGGCGTTCATTGCGAAGCGAACCGCCGTGAGGACTCCATCCCAGGATCCGTTCACGAGGTCGTCTTGGCACTTGATGTTTTGAACAGCGATCAAGTTGCGTATGGTCTGATGAGCACGCTCGACCATGGAGTTGGCTTGAGGGTTGCGCGTGGTGATGAACTTGCGACGAAGTCCATATTCATCCCGGAGAGTCTTCTCGACCTCTGCGCGGAACTCACGTCCTCTATCCATGATAACCTCAGCCGGCCATGGATACCGAGTAAGCCACGTTTGTTCTAGGACGATGGCTACTTCGTCTGCTGCCTTGGAGCAGATCTCTGCAATCTCGAACCATCCGGTTACGGGATCAATCATTGTCAAGCAATGAAGTGTACAGGAATTCTTTTTCTTAGGATCCCCGACGTTGTAGGGTTAGGGACCTATCAGGTCAATACATAGTCTTTCCCAAGGGATCTCCTCGCAAGTCTTTGGAGGCATCAATCCCAGCTTACGCGTCTTGGGTTTGTTCATCTGGCAGCTTTGGCAACGCTGACATACGGCCTGCACAGTCTTGCGCAGTCCTTTCCAGGTGTAGTGTTGGCTGATGGTTAGTTCTGTGCGAGTCTCGCCAGGATGCATCAGCACACCATGGTACCATTCGACTAGCTTCTTCTGCATAGTTTAGGTACGACGATCTTATCGTCCTTAACTACTAAGTCGTAAGACTTATCCCCTCTGGGGAAAGATTGCTTCTTGTAGTCGTTTGGCTTGTCCCTGAGGAGTTTCTTGATATCGTTGTCGTCTTTCTGACGATGTTCGATCTCGGGGAACGAGAGAGGGAACTCGCTAGGGAAGTCCTCTTCGTCTGCAGCCATGAGCTCAGCGATCTCGCTGGCTCCATTTGTTCTGAAGAACCGTCGTTGTTGGAGATGTTAAGTCTCGACAACGCATCAGCGACGATGTTCTGTTCGCCCTTGTATGTACCGTAGTTCAGGGCCGTATTCTTCCAGAATAAGGCGCCATCGCATTACGCGATCGGTATTGAAGTTCTTACATGTAAGATTCTTTGTGGTCCGTATGCACAACGATCTTCTGTCCCAGAAGAATGTTACGGAACTCTTTTAGAGTTTCTACGATACTGAGAAGTTCCTTCTCGGTAACGGTGTAACGTGTCTGAGCAGGGTTGAGCTTCCTGCTGTAGAACGCGATAGGTTTTCCTTCTGGGAAATTACTGCACCTAGTTGAGTATCACTCGCATCCGTGTGGATAACGAATGTATTGTTGAAGTCAGGGTAAGCGAGCAAGGTTTCTTTGCTGATGATCTTCTTCATCTGGCTAAAGCCTTGTCGTGTGTTCGGCTTCCCATTTTCCACTTCGTTGTTTTGGAAGTCAACGAAGCGAGTGGGGCCAGTACATGTGATCGTCTAATCCACATGTCTCGATAGTAGTTCACTAGTCCAATGAATCTACGGAGTTCTTTTCTGTTGGTAGGAGGAGCGATATTCTGGATCGCGTCTATTTCTTGGTTATAGGTTGGATCCCTTCTCGAGTAATCCAGTAACCTAAGTATTCAAGTTCTCCTCTTGCGAAGAAGGACTTGGTAGCATTGATCTTAAGTCCGGCTTCTCGAAGCCTTCGGAGAACTTCATCAACTTTTCAACGTGATCGGCCAGATCGCCGTTAGTTAGGATGAGTAGATCATCAATGTATGCATGGACGTATTCTACGTCGTGCATTAGTGTTCCCATCTTCTCTTGGAAGATGTCGGGACTATTGCATAGGCCCATTGGCAACCTCTGGTACTCGTACTTTCCCCACGGGAGTACGATTGCAATACACGGCTCTTAGCCTTATTCGCGACTCGATCCTAGATAGGGTTTGAGTTCGACTCATGACTGTCTCTCGTGAATAGTCATTGAGACAGGGTTCTCAGACCGCTCTAGTCATACTAGGTTGATGATGAAAATCGCTCTAGATATTTAGCCAGCGTGGAGCACTTCCACGCTACTAGATAAATGCTAGACGATCTTCCACGCGTTCCGTTTTGGATCGTGGAGTGAGTAGGATTGCTACCGCAACCTACTCTATCACACTCTACAGTCTCCCGCGGGAGTTCAGATCTACGATCCTTTGATTGTGGATCTCTCTCATTGATTAGTTTTCATAGCTTTCTAATCTCTCATAACTTTCATTCTCTCAAACTCAAAACACTCGAAAGATCTTTACACTAGCTTTTAGCGTAGTGCACTACTGCTGTTGATGACAGTGCAGATCGTCTCAAGAAGATTCTTGATGCAAAATACGACAAGCTGACTTAAGGCAGTTTGCCAAAGTCAAGATCAGGCGACGAATCCACGTTCATCCGGAGAGTCTTCTCGACCTCTGCGCGGGACTCACGTTCTCTGTCCATGACAACCGGTCATGGATACTGGGTAACACACGTCTGTTTCAGAACGATGGTTACTCCGTCTGCTGTCTTGGACAGCCCTTGGTAGTTCATTGGTCCAATAATCCACGAAGTTCCTTCTTTTGGTAGGAAGAGCGATAGTTGGATCGCATCTATTATCTTTTTAGTTAAGGGTTGGATTCCTTCTCGAGTATCCAATGTCTAGATACTCAAGTTTTTCCTTTCGAGGAAGGCCTTGGTAGTGTTGATTTTAACCCGACTTCTTGAAGTCTTTGGAAAGGTCATCTAACTATTCAACGCGTCTGCCAGATCGACGTCAGTTAGGATGAGTGATCATCAAGTATGCACGGACATTTCTAAGTCATGCATGCGTGTTTTCATCTTCCTTTGAAGATTCGGGACTATTACATAGGCCCATTGGCAAACTTGGTACTCGTGCTTTCCCTCGGGAGTGCAATGGTAGTGTTGCTTCGAGTGAGGTGACAGCTCGATTTGGTAGTGTCCCGTGTTCAGTCTAGACTAGTACGACTTGAATCCATCTAGGTTAAGAGCATGTCCTGTATTTTTGGGATAGGATAAGGCTTCCGCTTACTATTTTGTTCGTTCCCGGAATACAGAGAGAATCGTACAGATCCCTCTTTCTTGGGAATGATAAAGTTGGTGCCGCCCACTCGGAACGATTCACCTTCTTGAGACTCCTGCTTCGCAGAGACGTTCAACCTCCTTCTTAAGAGTGTTGGTATGGACCCGTGGAGTAGGTGAGCCCTAGTATAATAGGATTAGCGTCGGGACGAATTCTACTTCGTAGTCGTCCATTCGCAACTCTCCCCAAGTATCCTCGACTGGCCGAAGCACTTGGTTGAAAAGGCATGAGGCAGTTCTTGCTCTTCCTTATTTTACTGTTTCGACCTGGCGCATCTGCCTTAAGTCTGTTGTTCGTATGTCGTATCAAGATCTTCTTGAGACTATCTGCATTTTCGCTGACACTGCAGGATCGGGAATGGAGAGTTCTCCTTTCTATCAGTATCGCCATCTTTCGCAGGGAAAAATACGCTGTTCCACTCCATGACATGTAGTGACATCAAACTTGATTCTTAGGTCGAAGAGTGTGTCTTGACCTATGATCATGTCTTGCGCCCCCAAGTTCTTGGTGACGTGCAAATTCCATCGATAATTCTATTATCGTGGAACTCAGGAATCACGAGTGTGCCCTTACACTTCGTGCGGGGTTTCGATTCCTTCATAGAAGCAGTCCGTAATGTTTGGACGCCCCATGATTCTTCATGAGTAAACTCTTTGCATGAGTTTGAGTAATTAAAGTTCCGGATGCTCCTGTACCAGTAAGCAACAGAGTGTAACGGTTTTTGTTTCCCTTCTCTCTCGTCTGTTAAATCTAACAATGACGATAGTTTCGAGGTCTCTTGTCTTGCGACGTTGATGAGTTGATTGGCCATGGACGAAGTTAACGATGCTGAACAGATCGTCAGAGTCTAGTTGAGTAGTGCCAGGCAATTATCTAATTTGCGGTAGACTTCATTAGTTGCAAACAAATCTTGTTACTATTTAGTGAGATATCTTCATCACTTAGGTATGAGAAATCGGAACATGGTTCCGTTGAATCATCATCCTGGCCTAATCCTCAGACGAGAGCTCTCCTCCGAATGATTGAAGTCGAATTCGGCAAGCGCCTTGTCAACAGCAGCCATCTTCTTGTCCATCATGTTGATGGATCCAACAGAGGAGTCGTCCTCGTTGTCGGAATGTCGACTTGCGCTTGGCAACATGGTTGCATTCGCTTTCTTCTTGCGATCAGCCTGACCGCAGCGTTGGAAACCTTCTTCATGAGGACGAGAGTTCCTTTTGGTGTAGGTCTTGGCGTCGGACTTGCGTTTCCAAGTCTTGTTCTTGTTGTACGCTGGCTTGTTATCGTTGTCAGACGAGGACTGAGACTTGGCCTTGAGCTTCTTCAAGTCATGCAGTCAGCAGTGTTGTGAGTCTGACTCGTGGTAGTCCACCACTTTTCTTCGCTTGGAAGAATGGTCGTTGTTGCGAGTAGACTTGTACTTCTTGCTGTTGTCTTTTCTTCGTAGGAGCTTGCTGGCATCACCGCCCTTGTCAAAGTCTTTCGAGGATTCCATGCGTTGCAGAATCCAATTGTTTCCCGATAGGAGCTGAGAAAGGATCGAAGTCGTGTCGTCCATCTTCTTCATCCACGAGCGTGGAATTCCATGACAAACAATGTCAATGACTTCGTCATGGTTCAACGTTTGGTTGGGTCCAAAAGGTGGTAGACAGGAAGTTCATCGGGTGTTCATCCGACTGAGGTTGTTGACATAAGCCCGAGTAGACATATCAGCAGGCTTACGCATCTTGCGGCGCATGAAGCGTTTCTGCTTTTCAAGAGCCTTGTAGGACAGACCGCTTCGATACAGGCATTTATGCCAAACGTAATGTCAGTCGTCCAAAGCAGGCTGAGCTGCTCCGTTTCAGGCAGCCTTGAAACGTGTTTGGAAAGTGGCTTCGTCTTCGCCGCCACGTACATCGCGTTGAGCATCCCGTGACTGCAATCTGGCGCAAAGCATTCCAACGTTTTCACGGTGGCCTGCACACTAGATTCGTAACTGCTCTTGGCAGAGCTAGAAGTCATCTCCTTGAGAGGTTATGTTTGTGCCAGGCGTAGCAATGGCGCGACCACGAAGACCTTCTCCAAACGTCCAGCCCACTTGATGTCTGACGTGGAGTCTCAGATCCATTGATGATTTGACCTTGAAGGTGTACTTGGCGCTGTTAGCATCTGCTGGAATAGTGCGAAGTTTGTAGGTGGTAGAGCGAGAATCGTCGATTCGCATTCATCATCGAGGTCGATGAGAGGAAGGATTGGTTTGTCACGCAGCTTAGACTCGAAGCTGGTGTATGCGTCTTTGGAATCTTCATGGGAGGAATAGGTTGAGGGTAGCTGAAAGCTATTGTGTTTGTTAACAAAATGCACTACGCTAAAAGCTAGTGTAAAGATCTTTCGAGTGTTTTGAGTTTGAGAGAATGAAAGTTTTGAGAGGATTAGAAAGCTATGAAAACTAATCAACAAGAGAGATCCACAATCAAAAGATCGTAGATCTGAACCCGCGGGAGACTGTAGAGTGTTATAGAGTAGTTGCGGTAGCATCCTACTCCACTCCACGATCCAAAAACGGAACGCGTGGAAGATTCGTCTAGCATTTATCTAGTAGCGTGGAAGTGCTCCACGCTGGCTAAATATCTAGAGCGATGTTTCATCATCAACTAGTATGACTAGAGCGGTCATTGAGAACCCTGTCTCAATGACTATTCACGAAGACATCAGTCATGAGTCGAACTCAAACCCTATCTAGGATCGAGTCGCGAATAAGGCTAAGAGCCGTGTATTGCAGTAGGATCAGGAATGAAGAAGTTCTCTTCTTCATTGGTGTCGCTGTCTTTCATAGGAATAGATGCGTCGTCTCACTCCACTACATGGTAGTGAAATCGAACTTGAATCCTAAGTCAGAGAGAAGTCTCGACCTATGATCATGTCATACGCCCCAAGCTCTTGTGACGTGTAAATCCCACTCGATAATTCTATCTTCGTGGAATTCAGGAATCATGAATGCACCTTTGCACTTCGTGCTGTGTTTAATTCTCCTGCAGGGGTAGTCCACATTGTTTGGACGCCCCCAAATCCTTCATGCGTAATTTTTAGCATGAGGTTGAGCAATCAAGGTTCCGGATGCCTCTGTATCCAGTAAGCAACGGAGTTTAACGGGTTTTGGTTTCCCTTTCTCGTTGTTAAATCTAACATAGACGATGGGTTTGAGGTCTCTTGTCTTGCGACGTTTACGAGGTGGTTGGCCACGGACGAGGTTAACGATGCTAAATAGATCATCAGAGAGTCTAGTTGAGCAGCTTCTAGGCAATCATCTAATTTGCCGTAGTGTTCATCAGTTGCAAACAATTCTTGTTTACTAGTTAGTGAGATATCTTCATCACTTTGGTATGAGAAATCGGAACATGGTTCCGTTGAGTCATCATCCTGGCCTAATCCTCAGATAGAGATTTCTCCATCCAAGTGATTGAAATTGATAGAGGAGTTGTCCTCATTGTCAGAGTCTTCTGATTTGCGCTTGGCAACATGGTTGCGAAGTTTGCAAGTGGTTGCACGAGTATCGTCGATCTCGTTTTCTTCGTCATTGTCGACGAGAGGAAGAATGGGTTTGTCACGCAACTGTTTCTCGAAGTTGCGGAACGCATGCTTTCCTTGAGCCATCTTCATGGTGAAGGAATAGGTTGAGGGTAGCTGAAAGCTATTGTGTTTGTTAACAAAATGCACTACGCTAAAAGCTAGTGTAAAGATCTTTCGAGTGTTTTGAGTTTGAGAGAATGAAAGTTATGAGAGGATTAGAAAGCTATGAAAACTAATCAACGAGAGAGATCACAATCAAGGGATCGTAGATCTGAACTCCCGCGGGAGACTGTAAAGTGTGATAGAGTAGGTTGTGGTAGTAATCCTACTCGTTCCACGATCCAAAAACGGAACGCGTGGAAGATTCGTCTAGCATTTATCTAGTAGCGTGGAATCTCTCCACGCCAGCTAAATATCTAGCGCGATGTTTCAGCATCGACCTAGTATGACTAGCGGTCATGAGAACCCTGTCTCAATGACTATTCACGAGAGACTCAGTCATGAGTCGAACTCAAACCCTATCTATGATCGAGTCGCGAATAAGGCTAAGAGCCGTGTATTGCACTCAAACCAAAAAACTAAGAATTGGGCATCAGATTCGAAAGATAATGTATTTGGCTTGGTAGTCTGATTTGGCAGTTTATTACTTTTTTCCATCTTTTGTTTGGTTTTCGTTTTCGTTTTCGTTTGATGGTGTGCTTTGACTTGCCTCTAACAACCCATGCTCCACAAAAATGCTTACACAATCACATTCACCCGTCCCTGAAACTCATGCCCACTGGGCATGGGATTCAAAAATGGTAACATTCCTAAGGTCCTGACTGGAATTGTTACCACCCAGACAACACTACTGTATCCATATCTTGTGCAAACACTCAAACCAAATTCAAAGACTCAAACCAAAAAACTAAGAAATGACGGAGTCACACATATGCTAGGCAGCGCAGCAGCAAAAGAATCTTAACCCTAAAAAAAATCTGTTCACCACATTCTCCACCACCTTAATGTTTTACGTACTTTCACACCGTTAGCTTCAACGCAATTAGAACTAGACGTTATACTTCAGACTCACACGGGGGTAAGCTATGAAATTCTTGGATCTCCTTCAAGCTTACTCACTCGGCTCCGAGTGTGACTTCCCCTGGTATTGTAGAGTAGAGGGCGACAAAATGGTCTCTCGAGAGAATAGTTAGTTGGTACGTCGGTACTGGTACCGGTAGGCTCAGCGAAAGGGCACGAAATCGCGATTTACAAGTAATTCTGCATTATATTTGGGTTTTGATTTTATATTTGGGTTTTGATTTTTTATTTTGGTTTCGATTTTATATTTTGGTTTCGGCTTGATTTTTCTAGTTATTAACCATAGTAATTTGGTTTCGGTTTTATATTTTGGTTTCGGTTTTATATTTAGGTTTCGATTTTATACTTTGGTTTGGAATTGATCAATCTATTTGGATTCGATTCTAAAAATCCTGATTTCCAGCCCTTTCTCTGTGGCATCCACGCATGACATGTATCCTAGATGTATTACGTA
The DNA here is from genome assembly GCA_903772945.1 of Seminavis robusta. Taxonomy (NCBI): domain Eukaryota; phylum Bacillariophyta; class Bacillariophyceae; order Naviculales; family Naviculaceae; genus Seminavis; species Seminavis robusta. Next base: position 55,955 of record CAICTM010000141.1, read on the forward strand.
CAGCATTTGCCCTTGCACCAGTGACGTCATTGGTGGTCACGAGAATCCGGGACTGATCCCTCATTCTTTCATCGCAAACGCAATAACCAACCAACACCAAACACCAACACATCAAAGATCCCTCTGGGCTCTGGAGCTGTTATCGATAACAGCAGACCGAGTGCTTCTACTGTCTGTCGAGCTCGCTTAATACGATCTCTACTAGTGAACTCATCGAACAAGATGTCCAACCATCACGAGACGACGTCATTGCTTCGGCCCTTCACTGGTCGTCCAATCCTGATGGGTTTACCAGGGAATGGCATGACAAGCGATGACGCCACCCCAAGACGGGAGAGAGGTTCGGTCATGTCGAAATTCGCTGCCCTAGCCGCTCTGGCGTTGGTGTTGGGCTGCACTGTGTTTACAGGAACTTCCTTTAGGTTTTCAGTAGCCAAGGATACATTTTTTACGCGTAGCGATGATGTTGCCTACTTGGAAGAGAGGATTGATCTCTGGGAAGCCTGGAAGCAAAGGGGTAACCTCGTAGAGGATCGGGTGTATCTCCACACGAGACACTACTCTCCAATTGAGGCAAAACACGAGTTTCCCATTTATCTGAATCATTCCGATGCCTATGCTCATTTGGTGGCTGACGGACACAAGGGAGCTTTTCGGAATTCGGCAGACTATTTTCTCTACCAGCAAGGCTTGGATGCACAAGTCAATCAAGCCTTTTGTGCAGTGGCTGCCAGTGTCGCACTCTTGAATTCTCTGCGAGGAATCCTCGAGGAATTGCCACAGGATCCCATTTACAGCCCTTATCCGTACGCGACCCAGACAGATATATTCAACGAGTGTACCCACACCAACGTTGTGCGGCAAGACGACACATTCCAAGGAATATTAAGTGCCCCATTTGGCGTGTCTCTGAACTCTGCCGTGGGATTACTCCAGTGCAACTTGAATTCAGAAAGTTGGGACGTCCAAGTCACACATGTGGATCCGGACAAGGTTTCGCATAATGACATGCGCCAGACAATGAAAGCGGCCCTTCGCGATCCAAATTCCCGTGTCATGGTCAACTACGAAAGAACCTCGGCGGGTCAAATTGGTGGAGGACATTTTAGTCCTGTGGGAGCTTACTCTACAGCACTCGATGCCTTTTTGATTATGGATGTTGCCAAATACAAGTATCCCAATGCATGGATACCAACTGAAGTGTTGTATCAATCCCTCGGTACCATTGATTACTGCGGGCAGTGGGCAGGGCCGGCTGCACAAGCCTTGTTGCCACCTGCCCTTTTGCACCCAGCGACCCCGGCAGACATGGAAGCTGCAAAACGACAACTGGGTTGTCAACCAAAGCACCGTGGCTTTATTGTGGTCTCGAAGAAGTAAACAAAGGAGCTCCCTTTGAGCTATTGCAACTAACAGGAACTTAGGCTATGTATTACTGTACTGCATGTTCTTTTGCATTGATTGCTGAACTCTCGCCAGGGAATAGACTTGTCGGCCTGGTGAGGTTTGGCACATTCGTAAGGTATCTATCTGAAGCCCAGATACACTTGTTACCCACTATAGCCATCATAGAGCTTCTGTGCCCCAGTGACGCGGCAAGTGATGTAAGGTTGCTACGATATTGAACGGCAGTACACCCCTTTCTAAATAGACGATCTCTCGTATGATGAGTTTGCAAATGCCATCGCGCCAACATCGGGTTGCTCATCCCAGTCGGCCAGTCCAACCTCGTAGGCTAAATCAGCCTTGCGAGCCCTCGAAGCATCAAAATGATGAGACAATCCCACCTGGTAGGAAGGAAACGCTCAGAGAAGAACTGACGAAGGGCATGATAGCATGTGGGCGTTGAATCCTTGAATGGTACTTGCCCCAGGTATATCTTGCGCAAAAGCAGGCAGAAACCCAGTTGTCGTAAAGGTTTGGGAGATCCTGCGACGATGTTGTTCATGGAATGGGCTCCAATAGACGCCCAAATTCCATGCTTTTCAAATAAATGGCAAAAGCTGTTCCGAGAATTGACGAAGGCGTTGGAACCTTGCATTATAGCCAAAACAATTTGGTCTGCGTTCAATTGGCGCATTCTATCCTTGAGCTGTGAGAACGCGAACAAGAATTGCCCAGTGTCCCAATCACCATCATTGTGGCGCATCACCATTCCGAACGCCATGTCCCCTGTTGATTCTTGGTCAATGTCTGGAATGTGGTTTCCAATGTGATTCATCCCAAATACTAGACTGTTAACCAGGCTCCATGAATCTCCCATTTCACGTGATGTTGAATTCTCCCCCATGCTGATTTTTGTGGTGTTTGTAGTGTTGTCCTTCCTGCAAGGCAGCAGTCGATCTTGGATTTCTTCATGGATTGGTCCAATCAAGTTGGATCTCAACGGTTAACCGTGCTGGGTCTTGGCAGCCACGAAATAGATGCAGTTCATGTACACAGCATAAAGCAGGGTTGGTAGAAAGAACACTTCCAAGCCTCTACCAAATTGTTTCTGAAATTGCAAGCCCCATGCGCCTAGTGCTGAAATTCGAAAGATAGCTTGAGCCTTCTTGGAGGTATCGTACAAAAACAAAAGGAGCCTGGATGCTTTGCGCTGCAATGTGACACCATGCTTTGGATGAAAGAAGAGCGGTTCAAGCACTAGTTTTGCAATCACATCCACAGTTGTGTCCCGTGGCAAAAATGCGACATAATGATCACCCAAGAGACAGTGGGATGCCCCAATTCTTAACTGTACCAGTATCTCTGTCACTTTGACCTTGAGGCTTTTCCAAACCATCCTTGGACGTAACCCAGCATGGTCCCTGGTGGTGTTTCCCTGATCCCCTGATATCTCAGTGCTGGTTTTATTTGAAGCACCGCCAAGATGAAGGTCATCGTTATTAATGATATGCCCGTTGTTCGCTGCAACGTGTCCCCTTTCAGGTTTTGCAGTGCTCAACGAGTTCTTTACAAGCCTTGCTGGAATTCGAATGCCATTGCCTGTAGGCAAAGCCACCAAGACGAAGCAAAGCAACGCTTGAAGGATTGGCATGGTGTGGATGAACAACTTGTACTATGCTTGTGTCTTAGAGGTCAACAGAGAGTATACCAGAAGAGCTAGTCTCTTCTCGTGTTGGTGGCAATGACAAAACGGTAAAATCTTCCATGCAAAAACAAATATTAATAATAAAGGAACGATAACTACTAGTAGCGAGAAGTAGCTAGTCAGCACGTTAAACCACCGAATCGACCACAAACGCTCCAAGCTGCAACCCCACCACCCACCACCCACACAAACCAAGCAACCCTCCCAGCCATCGATCTCTTGCAAACTCAACTCCACCAGTCTCAAGAGGAACAACCGTGGTATACCTGACATTGTCATCATCATGAGCGCTCGTGCGATTCGCAAGCTACGAGAAGACCGAGCCGCACTGGCACAGGCAGAAGAGGAAGACGACGATGAAAGCGAGGAGGAAGAACCAGTGGCTCGTGGGGCGCCCAAAAAGTCTGCATTTGCCATGATGAATGACAGCAGCAGCAGCAGTGAGGAAGAAGACGAAGAAGCAGCCGAAAAAAGTGATGAGGAGGATGGCAATGACGACCAAGAAGAAAGTGACAAGGGAAGCAACGGCAAAAACCAAGAAAATGCAGCTGAAAAAGAACCCAAAGACGATGACGCCGAGGAAGATGAAGGAAAAGTAGAAGAAAATCTGGATGCCTTGTTGGAAGAATTCAAAGAACACGACGAAAAGAAACAATCTGCAACTGAGAGCGAAAAACCCAGTGGAGATGTATTAGAGCCAATGGTTCACTTTCAAACCGTGAGAGCCAATGTGGACATGCGAGATTTAGACGTCGACCACGTCATGAGAACATCCTTGTTGATTGCCGAGCCTACTAGAGACGGCAGCAGCAACAACAACGACAACAACAAGGGCAAACGACGGAATCGACAGACCTTCCTCTTTGGAAATCCACGAGACTTGCACGTCAATGTCAAACCACCCCATTATGTGGGAGGTGGGATTGGAATGTCCACTTATGATCGAGAAACCCATCGGGATCTTCCTTGGCCGTACAATAGCACTACCAGTGGCATACTGGACCATGGTGCTACCATGGACACATTGGAAGCCATGCAGGATCGTCGACGATGGTTCACCTTTTTGAATTCAGATAGCTACGATAAGGATTGTCAAGATTTTGAACGCATTCAGGCTTCGGGAGACATGAATGCCCTCGTCATGTTTGTGGCTCATCACCCATTCGTCACAGAGGCGTTGGTCACATTGGGAATGATGCTCTACCATGCCAATCAGGCGCAAGAGGGACTCACCTTTTTGAGACGATCTTTGTGGGTGTATGAATCGGCAACCCTGTCTAGCTTTAGTTCACGCATCTTTCAGGATCAATGTTTTATGGATTGCAACCAGCCAGAAAACAAGACTTACTTCAATGCTCTGTTCCGATTGGCGCGAGTCAACAATATGGCAGGGTAAGACAGAATGGTTTAATCGTTTATGTTTGCGCTCAAGTGTGGATTCAATTAATTCATGGCTCAACTCCCTTCATTCTATCTGTCATGAAAGACTCTCACGGGCCTCATTTGCAGTTGGTCGCTACATATTGGCACTGGATCCGTTGCGAGATCCAACGTGTATACTACTGGCGCTAGACTGTTATGCGCTCTCTACAAACGCCGATCACAGCTACCAGTGGATTGTCGATTTGTGCGACAGTCAAGAGGTACCCATTTGCTACAAAGATGACTCAGCGGAATATTGGGGAAATCTCACGTGTCTACCCAACTGGGCCTATTCGTATGCCCTGGCACTGTACCGTCTCAATGATTCTCGACCCTCCGAACGATCCAATGAAGCTTTACAAACCGCAATCAGCAAGTACCCATCCATTGTAGATCTTCTGCTAAGCGAAAATGATGTCGACATTGCCAGCAGATCGTGTCGCATTGATTGGCAGGCCGTGATGGATTATACTGGTACTCGGGCCAATGAAATTCATGGCTCCACAAATAATGACCACGACGACCCGGTTGTGCGCATGGCCACGGACAAGGCGTACGACCTCGCGAGCCGAATCTTTGCCAAATTGAACGCCAAACTCTGGGCGGGGGATGATATCATGCTATGGCTACACAACAACCTCAAAGAGCTCAAGGCGTCTTCTTCCGCAGACAAGTTTCCATTGACGCCCTTGTCACCATCGCTCATGCGATACTCGCGAGTCGATCCGGACGATTTCTCCATCAAGTTTCAATTGCTTCCCGCTGAAGCCAATCCGCTGGACATGGGACTGGTGAACCATGCGTTGGTGATTGATCCCAATCGACGCCGCTTTCTTCGTAACCAGCAACGAGGAGGTGGAGCACAGCCTGATCTTAACGATTTCTTGTTTGGGGATCTGGGGAATGCCGCGGTACGTCCCACACTCTTTGGTCCACCAACGCATCACATTGATCTCGATTTGCCCATGATGGAAATCTTTTGGCGTTCGTTGCTACCGTGGAATCGTGTTGATGAAATCCCGAGGCCACGACCGTGACCAAGAACACACAGTACATACGATTTGGTTTTCCACTCACAGCTAACATACCGTACTCCACTCTACTCTACAAACTGCTACTGCTGCAGGTATTGTAGGAAATGATACCAATATTAGAACAAAACATCACTAGACTATCTTATCTCTCTGTGATACTTTCTAACATTTCAAAGTAGGTTGGGAACGTTTTGGCGGTGCAACCTGGATCATGAATTCGTACATCGACACCACCACAAGCCGCCAGACTGAACGTCATGGCCATGCGATGATCATCGTACGTCTCAATCAGCACATTGTCGTTGATCTTGTTGTCCTTGGGAGGATGGATAATGCAGTAGTCTTCAAACTCCTCCACGGTAGCTCCCAACTTTGTGCATTCGGCCACAATGGCCTTCATTCGTTCCGTCTCCTTAAGTCTCCAGGAATACACATTGCGAATTGTCGTGGGTCCGTCGGCAAAGAGTGCTGCCACGGCCAATGTCATGGCGGCATCGGGGATCTTGCCACAATCGACATCAACTCCCTTGAGTCGCACGGAAGGATCCCGCGTCACCGTGATACTCTCTGGTGCCCAAGTGACTTTAGCTCCCATTTGTTCCATGACATCGGCAAAGGCTACATCTCCTTGAACACTGTCTGATCCACATCCTCGCACCTCGACAGTTCCTCCGGTAATGGCAGCTCCGGCAATAAAGTAACTGGCCGAACTGGCATCTCCCTCTACCAGGATGGATTTGGGGCTAATGTATTTTTCCGACGCTGCTATATGAAAGGACGGTGTTCCATCCATGTCTCCTTCAATTTCGACATTCACACCAAACTTTTTCATGAGTCCAATGGTCAATGCGACGTAGGGAGCCGATATCAATTCGTCCTTAATGGAAATGGTGACATCGCCATCGACCACTGGAGCCGCCATGAGCAAGGATGACAAAAACTGGGACGACATTTTCCCACTAATGGAGCACTGATAAGTGATAAAAAAGAGAGAGAATAGAGAAAATGGAGAGTTTGTGGTGAGCAGACCAGAAAGGTACACAAAAGGTGTAGACAGATGTGATCATCCCAAAATTCATTGTCGGAACACACCTTTCCTCCTTTTAATCCATTGGCGTTGATGGTGACGGGTGGACATCCCGTTTCTTCGACGCAGGAAACATCGGCTCCCAGTTGCTTTAATCCATCCACCAAATCGGCAATGGGTCGTTCCCTCATACGAGGCACACCGTCCAAGACGAATTTTCCCTCCCCCATACAAAGGGCTGCTGCCAAGGGTCTCATGGCCGTTCCAGCATTTCCCAGAAAGAGTTCACAGACTTCCTCCTCCTTCAATGGCGAATTAATGGGTCCTGCTTGACCCGTCACGGTCACAGAGCTTTCGGAATGCTTTTCCACCGGCACCTTCATTTGATCCAGTGCTTCTAGCATGTATCGAATGTCGTCGCTGTCGAGTAGATTGTCCACTTTGGTGGAACCTTCGCTGAGAGCTGCCAAGAGCAGACAACGATTGCTCAGGGATTTCGAGCCTGGAAGAGTGACGGTTCCGTCCAAGCTCTTGATGGGAGTCACGGTCAACGAGTTGGTGGCCTCGTCCACAGCTGGAACGGTTGCCTTGAGTGCCTTGTTCATGACATGATGGTGGTGGATGGTGGTGGGTAGAAAACCCAAGGACCCTGGAAGCAACAGCAACAAAGATGCCAATAGCATCGAATTGGATACTTTCGTGAACATGGCTTTACCACTTGAAGAGTCGTTGCTGTCGGTGGTGGTTGCAACAAATAATGCTCCCGCGATGGAATTGAATTGGACGAAGAAAGGTTGGAAGAAAGAAAGAGGCGACCAAAATGAAAATGTGGGGTCGAAAATGATTGGTCTGACGTCAGCCATGGTTGGAAATTCATCTCACAGTTTCGCTGGCTTCTATTATCGGTAACTTTCCCATAATTTTACCATCTCCTTTGGCCAAATATCTTTTTCTTGCCATTTCTTCGGAACCTTCTCAGGAGAATGACGAAGCGAGTAGCCACAACCTCTGTTGCATACAGTCGTACCCACGAGTTATCAATAGTTAGTTGTCAAAGCCCACTCTGTCCCTTTGTTCTGAAAAGTACCTAGCGCTAGCCAGTTGTGCATAAAACAGACGTGAACACAAGCAACATGGCGATCGATATGGGTATATTGCAGGCTCTGGCCGCCAACGTCCTTTCGTGGGTATTTTCTACGTTTCTTCCCGCTTTCATGCCCAAACTGCTTCCCGCCATTGAAGCAGAGGATACTAGTACTCGGGCTTCTGCCGAGTCGGAAACCAATCAAACCAAATGCATTGCCATTGGTCGTCCCGGCGGATCGGAACAACTCCGCCTCATTGCGCTCCAACCAGGCATTGCTACCTGCGGCTACAACATAAAAGGGTTCAAATGCCCTTTTACCAAACCATTGAAGGACGACACCCCTCCCGACTGTGTGGTACTCCAAAACGAAGCCTTTAGCGTCAATTACGCCGACTGCTGTATCCGATGGGGTCTGTACGAATCGGCCAACCAATTCGTGGGATGGCCCATTGTGCCAGGCTTTGATGTGGCGGGAACGGTCGAAAAGGTGGGATCTTCCAGCTCGTTCCAAGTGGGCGACAAGGTCTTTGGATGTACCCTCTTTGGTGCCTACTCGACACGGGTCTTGGTTCCCAGTCTGCAGTTGAAAAAGATTCCAGAGGGTCTTTCCATTCCACAAGCAGCTTCCTTGCCAGCCGTCTCGTTGACCGCACTTTATGCCCTCTTTTTGGCAGGCCATTATGGCAGCCACTATAAACTCACGAACCGAGCTATATTGATTCATTCCGCTTCGGGTGGGGTGGGCAGCATGCTGGTACAAATGTCCAAAATTTTGGGTTTGAATCCCATTGTAGGAGTGGTGGGTCGAACGCAAAAGGTGGAGGAAGCCAAACGATTGGGCTGTCATGTCGTCATTGACAAGAGCCAGGAAGATCTCTGGCTCAAGGCAGAAGAGGCATCCCCGCAGGGTTACTCTGCCGTTATGGATGCCAATGGCGTGTCCACTCTGGAAGAATCCTATAATCATTTGGCCGCGAGTGGTCGACTGATTGTCTACGGTTTTCATTCCAATCTACCCATTGGCCGCGCGGCACTGTCCCCCATGGAATGGATAAGCATGGCACAAAAGGCATCGAGTATGCCCAAATTTGACCCCATGGATCTGACAAAGTCCAACAAGAGCATCTTGTCGTTTAATCTGTCGTTCTTTGCCGATGAAACTGACGTGTTGAGTCAATTCTTTGATCAAATATGCGAATGGATCCAACAAGGCAAACTGGCACCCCCACGAGTGGTGGAGTACCCCATGGACCAAATAGTGGAGGCACACGAGTTGATTCAAAGTGGCAAGAGTATTGGTAAAATTGTCTTGACAACCCCAGCAGAGCCCGACACTATTTAGTTATGATAGTGGTAAACAAACGAAACAACAGCAGATTGATATATTGTCAAAGTTATTTACGATGTTATCCCGCCAAAGCAATCGCCAATGCTTCCTTCTTCATTCTTAGTTTGCGAATTGTCGTTGTCACCGTTGCTTACCCAAACAATTCATTCAAATACTTTTTGTAGATTGCCATGAATTTCGCAATAAACGCCTCCAGATGAAATATTTCCTTACTTCCCATGGCAATCCGATGTTCGTAGAATGCGGCCCATTCGAAAACTTGTGGTTTCAAAGTATCATCTAAATTCTTGGTCAATTCTTGGACCAGTGTCTTGAGAATGACGGATGCAGGAATGCAATTGACCAATAGTTCGTATAGTTTTTCGCGTGCCGCCAGTAGCTTTTGGGGAGTTTGTTCGGCGGCAATATCCTTGGCGAGTTGTGCAATATAGAGTTCCCAGTCCGTTTTGGGAACGGGTTGATTGGCCGTCAACCCGTCTCGTTTCTGGACATGACAGGCTTCCATCATGAGAATGGCCCGTCGTAGATTGCGGGAACTCTCCCGAGCAATGTTAATGGCCAATTCATCGGGGAGGGTAATGGATTCCTTGCGTGCCACGACTTTGAGGACGTCGCAAATCTACCGTATTCCCATTAAAATAAAAATGACATCAGAATAATACAAATTAAAATGAGAGACCAAAAGAGGATGAATGAATAAATCATTGCTCCACAATTTTGTGACTCATGTGCTTGCTTACCTCATCATGCGTGGGAGCTCCTACTCTGATTCCCAAACAGCGACTTCGCACGGGTTCAATGACTTTACTGAGATTGTTACAGCACAGAATCAATCGACATGTGTGACTGTATTTCTCCATGGTCCGTCGCAGCGCCGCTTGGGCCGGTCGACTCAATCGGTCCACTTCGGACAGCACCACGACTTTGAAATCGGCGGCCTTTTCTTTGGATGTTGTCACGTTGGTATTGGAGGCAATTTCCTTAATGACACTTTGCACGACGAATCGATCGTTATTACCGGCATCTCCCGGACTGATTTCAATGTGATAATTGGACGTGATCATGTTGATCTCAATCGTCTTGTTGGACGGGGTCTTGAAGGTACGCTTGTCCAGTTTGAGACGCTCCGTGCCGTGGCCAAACAGACCTCGTAACAAGGACGAAATGCGTGTCTTTTTGCCACTGCCCGAAGGACCGTAGAAAAATAAATGCGGCATGGTTTGAGGACGAGACGCCATGGCTTCCAATCGAGACGTAATGTCGCCATGGAACGTCAGATCCTCCAATTTGGAAGGACGGTGCTTGTCGACCCAAAGCATGGTTTCTTTCTTTCTTAGTTATTTAGTTGGTTGACTGATTAAAGAGTAGAATACCAAAGTGGATTGTTGATAAGGTATATGATAGCAAGATGGACTGAGGCGGCTGAGAAAGTGATTGTGGAGGGAGGAGGGACCTCTTTGTTGTCATTGGATCTTCGAGCCAAAACGCGCGAAACCCAAGATTGGTTCAGGCCGCACACTGGCTCTGGATCTTTGTCATTGCTCTGGTTCAGGAAGGATTGCAAACGCTAGCTACATCGTAGCTACCTAGGAAACGAAAGTTTGCTCCCATCGAAATAATAAGGCTTGCAGCGGCAGGGCATCCACTGAAATGGCACTCCAGACATATCCTTCCCCGGATAGGTAGATACAAGTACATGTAAGTAGAAGCAAAGCAGCAAGGAATGCCCAGAGGAAAGCTGAGAAGAAAGAGGCAAGCAACGTACATGCACGGCACGACAAAGTTGTTTTTTAGCGCCTGGAAAGATCAGGGCGACAGTATACCGTAGGGAGCCATCTTTTGCATCCAAAGAGTTTGCATTTAATTTGTTCTTTCGTTTGTAATAGTGCTTGACTGCAATAACGTCGACAAGGACACTCTCCGTATCGAGGGAACGAATTGAAGAACTGAATCCTACAGGTCCAGTGAGATCAAGTAAGTACCGGTACCGGTACGTGTTGTAGTGCGATGCAAAAGACGAATGATAGGCTGTGGGAGGAAACTTGCCAAGAACACGCGGCTTGTTTCAAGCAATGGGGAGTCTCAGTCGTCCGCCGACGGGATCTTGTGGGCAAGCAACTCTTCAAAAGGCGATTGCACGGTAGCAATAGAGCACCCTGGATTGGAGCAAAGCTTTTTGGCCTTTATGAACGCTTGGAGAAGGAAGCAATGCTTACAGACAATGCTCAGCAACAGAGCTCCTTTGGCTGACAGTGGCTTATCCAGGGCCAGTTGAAGCCACTTGCAGAAGAACATGGCCGCACACGATGCTGACTAGCATGGCTCAGATGGTACCATGGCGTCAGGAACTTCCTGTTTCACTTTTCACTTACCTTCCTTGATAACTTGAGTACTACTAGCGTTTTATTAACACGTGTTAAATCGTCTATACTAATGCCGTATCCAGTCTAAAATGCGCATAATGTACACGTAAACAGTGTAAGCGTAGAGGGCGTCATCACATCCCGTGCAGGTGAGTGAACAAGATCAGTTCTCAGATTGTCGGCTTTCCGCCACGGCAGTCTTTCGTCGGAATAGAATCAACGGGTTCCGGCTGCCACCTCCTATCGAGAAGCGCCGTTCCAACGGCACCTCTTGATACCAGTCATTCCTGCTGTGGGCTACCAAGTCTTCTCCTCCCCATCTCATGGCCTCATCCTCGCTCTGTTCCTCGTCAGAACCGTCGTCAGCCAAGAGTGCTTCGGCTCGTCGTTGAGCTTGACGGTGACCCATTTCAGCAGCTGCCATGAGCCATTCCAAGGCCTTGCCACGGCTTCGTTCTACACCGACACCGTCGAGGTAGCAATCTGCCAGAAGGTAGGCGGCACCGGAATGTCCCAAATCGGCAGCCTTGATAAAGTACTGGACGGCTTGTCTGGGATCCTCCACCGTCCCGTCTCCCATGTACAAGGAACAGGCCAGTTCGTACATGCTTGCCAAATGACCTGCATCGGCTGCTTGTCTCCAGTACTAAATAGTGATTGCCGAGAATACAAAACAGGAAAGATACACATCATAGACACTCACGCTGGTTAGCTTGCTTGTTTGACCTTCTCTGTGAATCACGAACGATTAGAAGAACGCACCTTGACAGCCAAGTGAGGCTTGGCTTCAATCCCTGCACCCCCTTGATTCCAGACCATTGCTGCAGGCAAAAGAAGGGTTGATTGAGTCTGGTCTGCATGGCAAAAACCACATCATGAAATGCAAGCCCGCAAGGTAGCTCGATACCTTATGCACACTAGTACAGTACGTACCATACAAGCACAGTCCATCTGGATGTCCAGCGACGGCTAATTTAATGACAATCTGAAAGCCCTTTCGTTGCTTTTCCAACGATGTTTCTTCAAAGAGATAGTAGGATGCAAGCCGGAACTCCAAATCTTGGCGCATTTTGGTGTCGCCACCTTTGAGGTAGTTCTGTAGATCTGTTTCCAGGGCCGAGACATCTCGTGCTTGGGGAATGTTGTTGGGCCATTTAATGGATGCCGGAGACGATATCTTCCATTGCTTTTTGATTTCATTTAACCAACGACTGTAGAGTGCGAGCTTGGTAAGAAAGTAGGATTCTTCCTCCGTCATGACTTCGAGGTTGTCGTCGTCGTCGTCATCATCCACCGTCGCCATGTTGGGGGGCATCTCACTGGCGGCAGCTTCGCAGTTGGCTTTCCGGCTAAGGAGCAGCGACTGTGGAAGCTTGTCGTGGTTCGAATGGTTCCATCGTCCAATGGGTGTGCCACAGTAGTAATAAGCTGGGGCTTCTCGGTTCTCTTTCTTGGTGGTATTCTTGTTGGTAGAAGCAGATTGCATCACTGTGGCTGCAGCAGTGCTTCCAGCCAAGAGGATTAGGCTTTGCATTTTCCACATTTTTTTCTGCCTGGGCAGCAATACCCTGGTGGTAGCACCGAACATGATGGCTGCAGAACCCAGTGGATACCCAGATTCTGATGGAGGGTACCGGTAGCAATTCCAATGCTTCGAGGGATGTGTTGCAACCCCTTGTTTCCTCTGGTTTCTCTTCTGGATAGCTGGTTGCTAACCGCACCAGTTCAATCGAAGGTAGCGGTATCACCCTTGGCCACAAGACGAAGCAATCACTCAGCCCAGTGCAAGAGGTGATGCTGCTTCTATCGATCTCTATGTAGCCAACAATAATGAAGGCTTTACGCCTAAATAATGCCGTCAGTAATTCTCGTTCAACCAAAAGTGAGGCAATAGGGGTATTTTGGTCAGTCCCTCCACCGTTGATGTCAAAGATCGGGGGTGAAGAAATTCTTAATTCTTTTTATCATAAAAAGTTGTCTAAATAAGGCTTGGAAATGTGGATTGCCCCCCTAACATTTTTATAGCTGAAGTCAAATACGAGTTCAAAACAAGCGAGCTATTACATAATGGGTCAAAGCTAAGAAAATGCATCCCCCCGAAACCTTATCCCCCATGGTACACGCGGGCGCTCTCCAAAGAGGAAAAGATCCAAAGGGGTGCGGCGTTCCCAAGACTTGCTCGATCTTCATTCTTCATCCAACACACTCGCATCGTTGTCATTGTAACCAAGATGATGGTGGGCAACCATGTCCTGTTGGGCCCTGGTCCACTGCTATTGCTACTCTTGGCTGTATTATCCCAAGAGATTGCTGGTTTCGTGCCCAGCCACCTGTCCGTCATTAGAATCAAGAATAATGAGGTGAGCTGTCCGATACCCCTCCGATCGGATGATACCCCATCCAATACCGTGTTGCAAATGGGGTTGCGCAACTTTATCAAGAAGAAGGTCCTTCGGAGAAACAACGAGGATCCATCAGGAGGAAATGATAATTCATCGTCCAAAAGCGCAGCCAGTGGTACCGGAATGCCAAACAAGGATCCCACTGGAGGCAGCCGCAAGGATACCAACAAAATTATTCAAAATGCTGCAGCTACCAAGGCTGCCAAAAGTCAACCACCCAAAAAAGTCCGCATGGGAGAGGATCCTGCCACGGGAGAAATTGACGTGGAATCATCCAAACTAGGTCCTGAAACAGTCCAAGAACGCATTAGCCGTATCAAACGTGGGGATATGAGTGCCGCCGAAAAGCAAGCTTTTCTACAATCTGCCTTGTCCACGGGAAATACACCCGAATCCAGATTACCCATGATGGGACGTTCCGATGCCAATACGCCACAGTCGGCATCGCCCTTTCCCACGGACTCGATCTTGAGAAATATGGCAATGGGTAACAAAAAGGACAATGGCACAAATACTTCTTCTGGTAGTAAAACCAGAAGAGATGTACCCCTCGAAATCGCGGATTCACAATCCAAGAAACGAAAGTATCTAGATATGGTCACCGACCCACACAGATTCGACAATTATCAAAATCTTCAAAAGAAGGGCACCAACGAAGCGGCAAATGGCGAAGATAATGGTGGGGATGCAGAAGCAGAAAACAACAATGAAGCACAGCAACCCAACGTTCCTCTCGATCTAGGTGCCAGATTGGGGGCCCATGCCATGGAAACGGTAAAACGCAACAAGGAAATTCGAGAACGGCAGGAAGAAAAGGAGCGGCAAATGGAGGAACACCGACGAGCACGGGAGAAGCGATTGGCCGAAGCGCAAGTGGCAAGACAGGCAGAAATGACGAAACGAGAAATGGATATCCAACAACGACGACAAGCCAACGATCAGGAATTGCAAAAGAATTCGCAACAGAACAACTTGGCCGAAGAGGCTCGTAGATCGGAGTTGATGAAGGCACAGGACGACTACTGGGCCAAGAAACTGGCAGAGAACAAGAGGGCAGAAGAAGCCAAGGAGGAAGCCGTCAAGGCAAGAGAAGAGAAGGAAAAGGAACAAGAAGAGAGAAAACGGGCAGCTGTAGCCGCCGCTGCTGCAGCTGCGGCGGAAGAGGTAAGAACGAGCATTGATGTTGCTTTTCAAATGGTTGGCTTTCGTTTCTTATTGTGACTTTCGCGCTGGATTCAAAAAGAATGGCGAAGACAGCAATACGAATGCAAACACGCTAGAGAGTCTCAACGACGTCGCGCAAGCACGTGGCAACAACATGGTCAATCAAGCTTCGGAAGCATCGGGACGATCGTCCTTGAATGATCTTCCTCTGCGTGGCTCTTCCGAACAAGATAGGAGACAGGCTGGACTGGAAGATCAACAACTGCAAGCGCTGCGATCCCTCAATTCACCTCTGCCAAAACCAGCCTCTGGACCCAAGAAGCGCACCACCTTACGAAAACCACCCACCTTTCAGCCTCAAAAGCCCGTGACTGCTCGCAGTCAAACACCGGCTCAAAGTTTAGGAGATCTAACCAACACCATCAAGAACCCCACTCGGGTTTCAAACGACAACCAAAACGAACAGGCGGCCCCGGCTCCTGCAAAACCAGAGCCGACGCGACCACCCCAAGACGAAGCGGTCGGACGATCCTTCAATCCTTTCTCGAGACTTGGTGGGGGTGGCAGGAATGGCAAAACGCCTCCAGCTGCAAAGGCTCCTCCGTCGCCGCCTGCTCGAAAGGGCCCGATTCGCATGGAGCTACCACTGGGAGATGAGGATGACGAGGAACCGGCCATGACCGAGGGAATGACCATTGGTGAGATTATGAAGCGACAAAAGGCAGCCAGCAATGATGATCAAGACACGCGATCAAAGCAGTGGGGAGTGGACATGTCTAGATTCCAGGAGTAATGATTGCTTCATTTCGTCGTTGCCGTGGACCTCCTGCTACTGCACGGTTGAATCGTACGCTTTTGAACAGATTACTACTTTTTCAATACACACCTAGACTTTAGAGAACTGTAAAGATAATGCCTGAAGAGGTCACATTTGATTGGATTGAATGATTCGTTTTCAAGTTTGTTTCAACTCTTCCATTGTGTGTTTGGTACGGATTTTGAAGCCCTGAATACTAAGTGCCTGCGAAAAGCTAGCTAGCTAGTGCCAGTGACAAGTTCGTGACGACAGGATGTCGGTTTTCCTTTGCTGCTATCCTGGGCCATCGACGCATGCACAGAGCGTTGGCTTTCCTTGCTTCGAATATCATCCTGGTTGAAACGAACTGCATGTATATTAAACGGATCGGTTCGTCTCAAGATACTGAACAAGAAAAGTCGTTTAGCTTGCCAAGAAAACATGCTACGAGTACGAAACCTACCGTATCGGTACCGGTACATGTTTGATGATCGTCACGTGCCAGTCAAGAAGATGCCGCCACCAGTTTGCATTAAAATGACACTATTCTTCCCATTTCCCGACCTACATGTACATGTACTAGTCGGGATTCAAACGATCACACTACCAACCAGCTGGAGCTACACCACAGGCATCTGGTGCTTCCACATCGAGGGAGACACACTGGCCTATTTGTTGTAGTTTAAAAATCTGGTCTCCTCCATCTTTTCCAAAATGTCTTCATCCACATACTTGACCAGCTTTTTTGGAGCAGGATCTTTGATTCCGTCAGAACCGTTCAGGAGGATAACATTCTCTGCAAAGGCTGGCGGTAACCATCTTTTGAACACTTTGACAACATAAGAAAGAGCATATGGCACAGGGTAGATGATGAATTTTGCACTGCGACCTGGGTGCACCTGCACGAAGGCGCTTGTGAGAATTTTCAGGTAAGAGACAATAGCGAAGATCAAATGGTTTGGCCATCCTGCGCCTCTGCGTGAGTCGATCATGAGCACCATGCCTTTACCCGTGCCATCAAGGTCTACCTTGCGACTTTTTCGTTCCAAATACAAAGTCATGGCGAGAGCATAAACATCTCCAGAGGCGTTCTTCAAGTCCAGGCGAGCAGCCAAGTATTGAATGAAGGGCAGTCCATCCTTGCAAGCTGCATGAGAGCCATCTTTATTTTTGTGCATAAAACACATACGAGGAAGTTTATCCAAGTTGCACAGCCTGTCCTCGAACTTTGCCAACCCCACCAATCCAGGAATCAAATCTTCTTTGCACGTTCTTGCTGCATGAATGGCAACATTTGAGGCCCATTCCCAATCTTCTTCATCACTGCAGTTGACACCAAAGCTTTCCTGGGAATCCAGATGATACATTTTTCGGAATTGAACATAATTTTTCAGTTTTTCGATGAGAATGTCCTCAGTGCCACCATTCTCCAAAGTGTATTCCCGGAACCGAGCGCAATCCTGTTCGGACAAAGTGGGGAACTCTTCGTGAAGAATACTAATGTCCCCATCCAATGAGCCAGTTTCCATCGAAGTCAATTGGGGTTTGCAAACATCGTCGCTGCTACTAGAACTAGGGAAGCGTATTGGTTAGACAAAGGGATACCCACTGTGTGTTGTTTCGAATTACAGCCATTTGCTGGGGGATCGACCTACCTGCTACTGGCACCATGTCCCGAAGTTGGTTGCCAATGAATTACAGCCCCATGAGACCCGAGTGTTCCAGATGACCGTCTACGGCAAATGACACCAACCATGGTTACTTGCACCGTTTGTTACCCTGTTTGGGTGGTTTCAACTTTCACGTGTTGCTGCCGTGTTCTTCTCTTTGCGGCTTTGCCATTGTGCCGATGAGTGCAGGTCATGGTGGTGGCATGGAGAATGGTGACAGGGGTCGGTTGAGAGTTGAGAGTTGAAAAGCGCGCGACTAAACATGCGAGCGTCTTGATTGATAAATCTTTGAAGTGTCCAGTCGGAGGCGCAATGAAAGCCCGCCTAAACACAAACTCCTTCGACAATTGGAAAGATTTAATAGTCAGACTGCTCTTTTTCGGACTGGTGATGGTACTATATATATTAATAGTACTACTAGTACGACTGCACCCTACTACTGTACATGCACCTATTTTAATATTATTCGTGCCGGTACCCCAACTCAACACCATGATGCATGAAGCTATGCATCAGCGGGAGGGCGCAACAATCACGATGTCAAGCCTACGAGCTAGCTACGGTAGCATAGTTTCGAAAGCCTGTCAAGTCTAGAGCTACAGGTATGACCATACCACACTCCAACGCCTGGACGACCCCAATACACAAGGTAATCAACGACCTCAAGAAGAGCCATGGCCTCGAATGGATTAGAACGTCCATGTCCTACCATCGATTCACCAACCTGCGAGAGATGTTCATGGGCGACCTATCGAGGAAGCTCACCAAAGACGTCATCTCCACCGAGTTCCAAAATGAAACCTGCAACTGCAAGCCAGGAAACAAGAAAGACGGTCAATGCCGATTTGACGACCGCTGTAGAAATAAACTGGCCATATACTGCATCAAATGCATTAACTCGGGCAAAGAATACGTTGGGGCAACCCAACAAAACGTCAAAGAACGAACATACCAACACTTCACCGATGTCATGCGTCTCCTCTACGGAAAACGCAAGTCAGATTCATATGCAAGACACTTCGCCAACGAATTCCAAAACTTCGCTTCTCCTTCACCATTCCGACTTAACGGTGACATTCAAAGGAACAGCATCGAAATTAGCATCCTATGGCAAGGCAACCCCATCAGCACTGTCAAGACCTTCGGGACACGACACTGCAGCCTATGCAACAGGGAGCGACTCGAGATACTGAAAAGATCCAGAGAATCGCCAGAAAAGCTTATCAACTCCTGCAACGAAATATACGGAGCATGCCGACATAAACCTCGATTTCATATGTACCACAATAGCCCAAGCACTGATGATTCCCAAGGGGGATGAAAAAGTCAAACAACCGAAAAGTTACCACAGAGTCAAGCCTGTGTTTTGGCGATTCGGCAGTTTGTGCTGATCAAGAGTAAAACTACTTAATTCAGTCACTTTTTGCTAAAATCGTATGATACCGGTAATATGAAAGCTAGAAAGGTACCTCGGCCAGCAGCAAATCTAGCTAGCTGCTTTTTGCCACCACTCTTCAAGGGCATTGTAGAAAACTTCGACAGGTACCGGCATGTTCCGGTGCCTGGTAGGACGTTGTCTACTCCTGGTAGAAGTGTTGAGCGATCAAGCCTGCTGTTGCTGTCTAGCATACCGGTAGTTTCGGGCCTGTCAAGTCTAGCTACAAGTATACCGGTACCATGGCCAGCAGCTAATCTAGCTAGCTGGTTGTGGCCATCATTTGATCTCGTTCCATGCATTTTTACAACTATTACGTGCTAACAATTGGCAATGTGTTGTTCTGTTTGTCCCGATGTTCGACACCTTTCTCTCCCATAGCTTTGATAGCCGTGTCGGCATCTACATGTATCATCGCCATCTTGGGGGAGCACTTTGCTCCCTCGTTAAACTTTTGCTTGCGCCGAGCCATCAAAAGCCCAGGCCATAACAAGTGCGTTTGTTTCAAGAAGTAAATATCTCGTGCTTTGTTCACTGTCACTCAAAACCATTGATATAGATCATCACCTCATATGATGTGCCTTCAGCATCCCGCCACACCCCGAAATTTTCTCTTGCCAGATACGGTCTTCATAGTACTCTCGCAGCGTATTCTCCAGTTGTGGCGTAACCTCTCGTCCGTCTGGATGATTCCCCATCTTGGGCTTCTTTATGCTCTCTTTCATTCTGGCCGAAACCATTTCCAGTTCTCCCTTCATCAAGGCAAACGTATTGTTGATGCGCTCCTTCTCTTCGTGGGGAGCAGCAAGGAACCACAGGTCGTTTAGAAAGTGTCTCGTGACGTCTGCATTGGCTCCCGATCGTTTGTGTATGACCACCATAAACTCCTCCAAACTATCCAATCCAGTGTGTCCTACCGCCAGGCCCAAAAACTCGTGAATGATGGTAAGAGTGTTCATTTCGTTGGCAACAACTCGCGTCAGTGGTTGCGAGTCCTGAGAGATCTTGTGGAAATAGTCCTGCAAGAATCGAATGTCATACATCATGCGACACAGCGCTCTGGCCGGGCAGGCAAAGGGCAGCGCCTTTCGCCGATCCTCTTCGGATTTGCCAAACTTCTTTGTGGACTTTCGTCGCACGTAGGAGCTCTTCTTCAGCAAGAGTTCGACAAAGAAACATACCGTGGCACGTACAAGGGCAACCACCACTTTGTGATAGAGGAAATCATTGCAAAGAAAGTTTTGCAGATCGTTGTTGTATTCTTCAAACCCTCGCAGCATGGTCAGAATCACCTCGTTGTGTGTGTATCGATCTTCCCAGTCTCTGCTAAACAACTCCTCCGTGACGGTGGATTCTCTGACATTTCTCATGACGTACAAATGGCTCGACTGTGATGCATAAACGGCATCACTGACAAAGAGTGTCGCCAAGTCGTTGGCTTCTCGTCGAATGACTTCGGTTTTGGTGTCTCCGTCCAGTGCGTTCCACTCTAGGAAGGGGTATTTGAGCTCTAGATCTGTCATGAGGTCTTCAATCCGTGTCATCATGCGAAAGAAATCGTTTGCCGTGGCACAGCACATGTCAAAGCTAGTCAAGAAAGTTTCCCGATGTCGTGTTTGTTCGGCCCAAATGCAGCGAAAGATGGCCAAAAGCGCATCCTCAATCACATCCTCTCCGTCGTCTGAATTGAGAATACCAGCGTCTTCCAAAAAGTCGTGTAAAACGTTCAGTTGGACATCTACCAGAAAGAAGATATCTTCTGCCAGTGAGGTTGTCAGGATTCCAGTTGTCACAGACCGATTCATGGGGTGGTGTGTTCTACATTGTGTTTTGTTGCGTGGTTTTGTTGGTGATGAGTAATGGAGGTGAGATATAATGTTTGTAGAGAGGACGACTGAACCTGCTCAAAACCAAAGAAAAGCACAAGCTAGAACGTACCGATAGGCATTAGAGAGACTGGCTGCTGCCTGCACTCGAAAGCCCTGTAGGAATTTGCTAACCGGAACACTCCAATCTTGACCTCTTTGAGGGGAAGAAACCTCCATGGCCATTGACCGTCGCGGTGGTGTCACCACTTTGGGTTGCAAGTGTCGCTTCATCCTGGCATTCATGCCTACACTGTTGACATCGGCAATGTGCTCCGAGATTGGCGTCGTCTCCATAAAGTCACGGGGATTCATGGAGCCAAAGAAACTTTGCAGCACTGCCGAGTCGGTCTGCGATGTCATGGACATGCCAGAGAGCCAACTCGTCCCGGAGGACACGCTCAGCTTGGGTGGACCCATCGTTACCGTTTTCGTCCCAGATTCGGTTGAGCTCGTACTGGTAGCTGGTTAGTGGGAATTGTGAAAAGTATTCTTCGATCGAGAAGAGTGCCTATCCAACAAGCCATCAAGGGAGTGACAGGCGTGTCTCGTTTAGTGACAACAATAAACGCTTTGCGATCCGTTCGATCAATCCGTAACACTTGACTGCGCACCCTGGAACGGTCTACAGTCTGTATTGATGAATTGAATTGAATTGACCTGGTCCAGGCAAGAAAGGGTGTCGGAGATCGTAGAGGTCGTCCTGATGCTGCTTTTCGACTTCTCTTTCGATTTCGTGGAAACAGAATTCAAAGGGACTTGTCGCATTCAAAAACGACTCAAAAAACGGCAAATCCGAAGCAACAGTTATTACGCTGGAGTACCAGTACTGTACACGGAACGATACCAGCGCTCCATGTTGTGAGCGGAGAAAAATTCACTCGACGACTTGCACCGTCTCACATCTTTAGCTCTCAACAGAGAAACTCAACAGCTGTAGGTAGGTAGCAGGTAGCTTGAGATTAGCGGCTTTAGCTTGACCCACCAGGTCGTTGCAACTTCTCATAGTTACATCTAGTAATCTCTTGACCGTTCAATCAGGGCTACGGTACATCCGTACCAAACCTGGCTGAGTTTAGAATTATCTTTTCCAAGGCTTGATTGCTTGCTACGTAGCACATGCTTCCGTGGTTAGCCTCCTCAAATGCATTTTGGGTGCTACCATCTTTCTTGGCCTCTCACTGCAATGAAAATGTTAGATGGAAGCTCAACGAAAGCTATCTAGGCAGCACAACTAGCTAGTACGGTAGGTACCGGTATGAGTGGTCTATTGGTTGCCTGTGGTGTTGAGTGGTGTTGTCTTGGTGGTTGTCGTTTTTAAAAGCTGGGGTGCGGCCTTCTAAAGAATGAGGTGTTTAGATATCGCTAACCCTACCAGAAGTGACAATCTGGTTCGATTTTCCCAGCCCTCAACCGCGTGCTTCCACTACTACGGTATATAAGGGGGTTTAGAGTAGGGAAATTATCTACGGAAGCCAGCCGGGGCCAGGCTTAAGCAAAGAACAGTCGAAATTCAGGACTAGGTTCTGTGGGATCAGGGGCAAGAAATGGAGGACCATTACGGGGGGCAAAGGGTTTGGCTGTGCGGGACCCACGGAGACATAAATGGGTAGCTTTCACAAGGGCAATTGAGATACGGGTCTGCATGAAGAACATCATTTGAGAGTAGGAAAATTGAGTTTTGGAGGCAGTAGCAGAAGCAAGGCGTTGTAAGAGAGTCTTGGCTTGAGGGGCAAGCATGCCATCCACTGAAACAACAAAGGGGTGGAAGGAAGCGCGATTGGACTCACACGCGTCTTTATATTTGGAAATTTTACGGTAGTACACACCGTCACTCCACCACGAGAGCAGCAGTGCAAACAACACCATGACCAAGACAGCCTTCATGGGAGGGGCGTTGTCCTTCAAGGGCGACAAGAAGAAAAAGGCCAAGAAGAAGAAGAGCAAATCCAAGCATTCTGTGGACTCTGACGACAAGAAGAAGTACGATGATGACGATGCGCTGATTGTACGTGAAGACGAGGACGAAGAATTGACGGAGGCCGAAAAGAAGGCAAAGAAGAAAAAGGAAGAGAGGGACAAGGAAGACCTTCAAAAGGCCGCCAGCAAAAGTCACCGCGAACGCATTGAAGATTTTAATGAAAAGCTAGGGAATCTCACAGAGCTCAACGACATTCCAAGGGTAAGACTGCGACGGAAAATTCTGCTTGTGTTGTTCCCGTTTTCCCATTTCTCATCCGAACTGTTGTTGTCCGTTTTCGTCGTTTAGGTGAGTGCTGCTGGTAATGGTTAAATCAACTGCATCCGCAGCGAAGAGTAGTACCATAGCGGTACTTGTAGGCAAACAATATTTTCACAAAGAGAGTGGGGGGAGCAACGAAAGGAACAACGTGGCTGTACCCAGCGTGATCAAGCTAGCTAGAGAGGGTGTTCAATGATCAGCGACAATAAACTCGAATCAATCTCGATTGGATTAGATTACATATTGATCCGCTGAATGATTCAATGATTCAATCGGCGAGTATGCAAAGCATCGGTAGTTATGCAGCATTCATATTTTTATAGCAATGCGCAGAAGTGTCTTCTCCAGCAGTTGTGTAACATGTAGCTGCTAGCTAGTTGTCAGCTACCAGTTGAACCCATGGTGTCCTGAAAAAGTCACCAATTCCGGTGAAAGGTGCCCAACATCACCCAGCGTCCTGCAACTTACCCCACCAGTCGGCCGAATCGTCAGATAGGTCAAGGAACAATTGAAGGTACACAAACGGAGCCATGCTTCGGGTGGCAATTGCAGAGCTCTTTTTTTGTGTGACGGATTGTTGAGTAGTGTGCAAAATGAATGTATTAATCGGGGCAACATCAGAAGATTATTAGTTCGGTGTGATCGGGCTGGTACTTGCCCTCAAATAATCACGATCGGCGGCAGTGCATCTCGCGAACTTACCTGAGGCAAAAGTATCGAATGACATTGGCATGACACACAATGATTTCGTATTCGTGTCTTGCAGCGGGGGAAGTATCCTCTGGTGGCGGGACATCCTTGCCATCATTTTCTAAGAAGAGAGCATCGTCGGGCATTGCAATTGGATCTGCCCTGTGAAAGTTCTTTTGGAATGCCTCTTCGATGCGGGCGTGTTGCTCTTGTGTCTTGTGAATGGTGTTATCGCTGACTTTGCCTCCAGATGGAATGTGGTGTGATGGCCTATGGTAGGAATGGATTGTATCATTTCATTTTGTCGAGGGAAGGAAGAGAGCACAAAATCAATATATTGAGAGATGCCAAGACAAAAAGCTTTTGTGATTTTACAATCACAACTAGACTAACTCACCTTCCCTCATTGAGCAATGGATCTGGTTCGGCGCGCTCTACCTGTGGGAAGTGAGAAGCAATGATATCACAAGTCTCCTTGGCTCGTGCCATTCCAGAGACTCGGACAATTTTGATATTGCAGGGACTGTCGGGATCTCCTTCGGCACCCCGAATCATTTGGGCTAATCGTTTCCCCGTTTCATTGGCTTGTTTCCTCCCCAGTTCTGTCAGGATTCGTTTTTCATCTTCCTTGTGCGTTTCATCGTATTGACCGTGTCGAACCAGGATGATGTGTCTTGTCACTCCATATTTTCTCAGGTACCGCCTCTTTCTCCTGTCCAGCTTGTCATTGCCTGACGGGATGGGCTCTCTCCCATCCCAATTTTCGTCGTACATGGGCCACTCCAATTTCGGTTGGAAAATTTGTGAATTGGGGATAATGTCATAGAAATACCCCTTGGCATCTCGCTGGAATCCAGCGTTCCCAGTGCCAGTCTTGGGGCTTGTGCTGTCGACGGTACTAGTACTGCTTGAGGATGACGAGGATGATTCATTCTCCTTCTTTTTAGCAGTCGCTTCACAATTTGAGAGTCCCTGATAGCTGGACAGTGCAAAGGAAGTCAACGCAGCTGCAGCCATTACCGGCAGAGCCTTGGTGGCGCTACGGTTGGCAAACCGAAAAAAGGCCGACATATTATTGTGACCAAGGGTATGTTGCTACCGATGCCCTTGCCCGATGAGAGGAAGCCAGAGGCTTAATTAGATGAACGGTCGGAACTGTAGGAGTGTGCAACGCTCGACCTGCTATTGCTGGAATGATAGTGCAGATCGGGAGCGACTCGACTTGTGCAATGCAATGTGTAAAATGTACCGGTTGGGAAACGGCGGATGGTAGCTGGGATGGCCATTGTGAGCTCGTGGAGGGAGAGAAAAAATCCAACGGTAACAAAGATACCGACCCTTAGATACGGCTACCTACGACCCCGACCAAAGTCCATCTTAGCTGGCTTTTAGAGCAAAAATCTGGTCGCGAGAGCTGGAAGGCACCAGGTTTTACCCGCTTCGCCAAAAAAGTCGCGATAGTCGCGCTAATGTCGCGCTAAAAGTCGCGGTATAGTCGTGCGCGACTTTAATTTGAATCCAAATAGTCGCGATATAGTCGCGGTAAAGTCGCGGTAAAATACTAGTTATTTACAAGCAAAGTCGTCCTAAAGTCGTTCTAAAGTCGCGAAAGTCGTTCTAGTCGTGGTGAAAAGTCGCGATAAAGTCGCGGTGCGCGACTTTAGAACGACTTTCGCCACTTTGGAACGACTATTGACTATTGAGAGAACCTGGAAGGCCCGGTCACGCGACTGCTGGTCGCCAAAAATCAGCATAAAGTCGCACACAGCATCAAAGTCGCATCAAACGTCGTATGTAAAGTCGCATACGAGTCGCATGAAAGTCGCGTGCGACTTTCTCGCACGCTTTCTATAAGCAAGCTGACAGAGTCGTGTAGGATCGCTGAAAGTCGTTTGGAAAGTCGTACCAAAGTCGCATGCGACTCGCACACGACTCGCACGCGACTTTATGAACGACTTTTAGCGATCCTACGCGACTTTGATCGATCCGGGACTTTAAGTCGCATGACGGGGCCTTCCTGGTGCCTTCCTGGACAGATAGTCTCTAGAGATGATGCAGACCTACGGTACGAACTGGGAGGTTGGTCTGCTTCGATTCCGGTGGAGCATTTGTTTGGGCGCCATGTCTTTTTCGAGGGTTTTGAGAAGATCACGTTGAAGGATGGTACGCAAGGCTTCATGCTGGTGTATGGCTCTTGAAGCCACTGTATCTTGGGAGTTTGAGATTATTTGTTTTGTTGCAGAGTGGGCCATTCTTGCAAAGCTCTAGCTGGTACGGTCCACAATTCACAACTAGAAATAAAAGCGAAGGTATAATACAGTTTGAATTGCGCAGGTTTATCGCTCTAACTATTAGCTTCTAGTTACAACAATGATCATGACATCATGAAGGATGAGGCCCTCCCCAAGAAGCTGTCAGTCTGCCCGGAGCCACAATTGCCGAGAGCCGGTGCACGTAAGGGGTCCTCGAGAGCTACTAGCTAGTACACGCAAGCATAGCAGCAGAAAAGCACTGTGACAGAACAAAGCGCCAAACATAAATTAGATATGATGTTCACTTGTGCGAAATTGGTAAGTTCTTTCAATGGTATTCCTCCTAACATTTGTATGATTCAAGGGGTAGGAGCAACGTTCCAACCTTTCTTCCACCCCCCCTCTTCGTGAGCGCTAGTGAAAGCGATTTGCGACAATTCGTTGCCCATTTTGATGACATACATCGGAGTGACATCACCAAACTCCCGAAACCAGCGAGATCCAACAACTTCACATTTCATTGGTTTGGACGGATCGTTGTCAAAGTAGGTCATCAGTTTCTGGCCCTGACCATGCTGAGCCCCGTCTTCTCCGAACACCTTGTCATCCTTGAGAAAAATTTGCGGATATTTTGATTGCATCTTGCTGAACCATTCTTCCAACTCGGCATTGGGAATAAATTTCCCGATATCGGCGGACGTAGGATCGCTGTCTTCTTGTTGGCCAAACATTCTATTCGGGCAGTGGTTTACCAGGCTCCCATTCACTATCATCCGATGTGGAATGTGGAGACGGTTTGGCATTTGGTCACCAGGTTGAGCAAATTGGCTTTTGCAAAGATGTGCTTCGGTGCCTTCAATTATCCTAGCTGGCTTGTTTCTGGAACACGTACTTTTGTGTCAAGTTTCAAAAGTTTTTTCTTATTGTTTTGTGGACACCATGATGCTGTTGAGACGGCTCCTAATGTTATATTTCAGCATCACAAGCAGTGCATTGACTCGAAACATTGGAGTCTTTGGCCTCACTGCTTTTTCCAGGATACCCCTCTCGCTGTCCACGTCTTCAGCTGGCCAAAATTTCTGTGAAGCCAAAATGTCCAATTCTCCCACAACTGCCGCGGAGGCATCCGACGAGACAACTCATACCCGAGACTTGCAACAACAAGACACAAAAGATAAGGATCCAGAATTGGGCCAAAAATCCTGGAGATCGTTAATCGAGATTTCCATGGCCCGATCCCGAAAAATTCGAGGATCCAACTATGTACAACTTGCCACCGTAGATTTGGAAGCCATGGAACCACGGTGCCGTACGGTGGTCTTTCGGGGCTTTCAAAAATTTCCAGCTGACCACAAGAACAACAGTGGTGCTTGCGACGACTTGTCGACTGTCCTGAAAATGTGCACCGATGCACGGTCTCGCAAGGTCCAAGAGTCCCCAGCAGGAGAGATTGTCTGGTGGTTTGCCAAATCCAGCGAACAGTATCGGATGCGTGGCAAACTCTTGTACGTGGGCGGTCAAAATGATGGAGACGATCCAGAACTAAGCAAAGCTCGTAAAGAGCTATGGGGGAATCTCAGTGATCCAGCACGAGAAAGCTTTTTTGACCAAAATGTACCCGGAGCACCCACGACAAAAACGACAGCAACGAATGACGAGAGTGCACCTGCTGGAGGACGAGATGCGTCTGCTGGAAAGCCATTGCCTCCTCCCGACAACTTTCTCCTGATGCTTCTGTTTCCTCATCATGTGGATTACCTGAATTTAAAGGAAAACTATCGGCAAGTAGATACCTTCTCGAAAGATGAGAGTTCATGGTCTTTTCAACAAGTCAATGCCTGAAGGAAAGCAACTGCAAGAACTACCTGTCCCGTTTCAGTGTAGCTTGGCAAGAAAGGAACAACGCTAAGGAAGACAGTGTGTATGATAAAGTTTCATAACAACTAGAAGTAGATACCTTCTCGAAAGATGAGAGTGAATGGTCGTTTCAACAAGTCAATGCCTGAAGGGGTTGGTACGGTATCTGCCTAGCCACCACTGTACATAAAATGCAGCTACGGTACGGTAGCTTGGCAACAAAGAACAACGCTAAAGAAAGAGTGTTTTATGATAAGATAGCAACTAGAGTACGGTACTAAAAGACGTTGCAAGGACACCAAGCTAGCTAGAGCCTCTTCCTTCGTTCTGACTACAGACACTCGATCACTTCCACTAGAAAGACAATCACCACACAACAATCACGAAACTTTTTCATCCCCAGACATAGAATATTGTAGCGAGTTCACGGAGACCGGGCACGACATGTCCACGTACAAACAAGCTAGCTAGCGCCCCTTAAGGAGGGGAAACAGGTCGACTTTGTGTTTGCTGTGTGCTTCGTGATCGCTTCCAAGAGCGATCCAAATATGAGAGTTGAGGTGTTGTCGATGACATGTACAGGGGACGGGATCCTCCTGTTGTTCCATTGGGCGATGGTTTGACATTGTCGTCATCGTCATTGGTGTTGTTGCTGATGTCATTATCGTCATCGTGGTCTCCTCCTTCACTGCAACTACTCTTGTCATCGGAATCATCCTTGCCTTCTCCTTCTTCTCGCTTGTGTCGCTTTTGTTCCCGCCCATCCTCCTCGGCGGCCTCCTTGTTCCTCATCATTTCCTGTACGTACGGATCGTACTTCATGACAAACTTATCGCGGGCATTCATGGCTTTGGCTCGATTGGCGAGATGAGGATATCGAATTTCGAGTTGACACAACCACTTCCACGCCAATCGCTTTCGTCCGACCCGTGTCTTGAGCCATACTTCGTCAAAGTTGCGGGAGGAGCAAAAGTTCTGGGTGATTCCAACCGTGTGTGTCAAGTTGAGTACGGCGTGCCACCATCCATTGGGGATAAAGACGGTCTCTCCTGGACCCTGGGTAAACTCGTAGCAGGCAAAGTCTTTGTAGTCGCTCCCTTCCGGTAGAACTGCATTGCAAAAGCACGCCGCGGCAGCCTTGCGCTTGATGCGCGGTAGAATGTACATGAAATAGTGTACTGGTTCATCGTCTTCGTCATCACGGACGAGATCCCTACCTTTGACGACCGACTTTGGTACGTGTGGTGGAAAGAGGACCCATCGTTTCTGTCCGTGGATTAGCGTGTTCCACGCGCTGGTGTCGAGAGGATCAATGTGAACCGATGTCCCGGATCGCTCTGTGGGTACCGTATCAATTGACATTAGCAAAACCTATACACAAGTCTTGTCCATGACGTATGAATAAAGTTATCAACCAAACTGAACTGAACGTACCAGGCCCGACCAGGAACCAACGATAAGGAGGACGACGCCGTTCACTGCAGAGTCGAAAGAGATCCTCCTTGAAGTACGATGGGACTTTGTAATCTCTCAGAATTTTCTTGGCAATCTTGTCGTCTTCAAATGCGGAATCGAAAATGTACAGAGGAGAATCGTCGTGATTGTTTTGCAAATATCGGAGGAAATGCTTCAGTTTGACTTTAATGCTATTTCCATCGTCGTCTTCTCCGCATTTGAAGGCTCGTTCTCGTAATTCTGGGTCATTCTCCAAGGCAAAAAAGCCCCAATCTCGCAGCGCTCTCCATTGAGGAATCTCCTTGCCTCCATCGTGACCAGCAGGGATGTTTCGAATCACGGCTGGAATTTTCTTGGCTTCGTACTCGCTGGCAAATTGTTGGGGTGTCACTGTCTTGGCGTCGACCATGGCAGGGATTTCTTCGCAAATACGAGCGTTGCTGTTGATGGTGTTGATGTTGCTGCTGCTGCCATCCCCATTCTCCTCGTCATCTTGTTGCGACGGAATGAATACTTCATAGTCTTCCGAGAGCGAATTCACAAATGCCGGAAAGATCTCAAACAATCCATCGTCTTCCCAATCTTCCAGTTCTGGTCGATGCTTGGCCTTGGCCCGTCGCATCGTAGTATGCCAACCCATCGTGCTGCTATCACTCGACTGGGTCCAACCAAATGCCGATGCTGCTACTTGAGAGGGAAGCAACCGCCAAGTCACAGACTCGTCTGGTGCTGCTGTCGGGTCCGTGATCTTGGAAACACACACTCGACACAAAAAGGTAGCGTAGGCTCTGCTGATGGCCACCCGTCTATGCTGTTGAACGCAACAACGCTCACCAAGAAATTCGGATTTTGGCACAGGCAGTCTTCGCTTTGGCAACAACGCTCACTGGCAAAAGGCACCAGCCCAAACAACAATGGCAAGACAATGACGATGACCTGCCGCCGTCCACACACAGCACCGTCACTGCAGTCGTTTCGACACGAACAGAGTGACTGAAAATGGATTAAGGATGGAGCTTTCATTAGTTTTGAAGCTGTCATAGCTGTTGAGACGACTATAGCATCTGTGGATCTGAAAGCAATCTATCTTTACTTGGGCTGCCAGTAGCTACCAGTAGTCCTCAGCAAGATGCAGGGCAAGGACTGTTGTTAGGTACCGTGGGGCTATTAGATTCGTTAGGTATTTTGACAAAGGAGAGTCTCAAGGCAACTTGATGTGAAGTGGAAGGGTAGAATAATGAAGCTATCAAGAGTGTCCTGCTGATGATCATGATCAGCTCTGGCTGGCAAGAATACAAACTACAGTGCCGGCCTGGCCTAGCACAACCCCCCAAGTTCCAAAAATACACATACATTGATTTGTCAACAGTTCGATCTATTATTCACATTATATATATGCCAAAGACTCAAGATCCAATCTTGCAAGCTTCCACAGCCTACATTGGAAGGGCCCGAAATCACGATTTTTACGAACCCATTGGCTCTCTTTTCTCATGTACTTATGAACTTGGCCTTGTGCCTGCAGGCACCGAACACTTCATTCCACGAGTTGATGGGGACGTTAGGAGAGGGGGTTCCCTGGGGGTTTCTATCCAACGAAGATACTTTCCCTCGTCTCTGCTTCCTTCAACTTACTCTTTCAATCTGCCAGCAATGCTATTGTCAGTATAGTGCGGTACCACCTACCAACCAGCCACCGCAACCCAGAGCCCATCCGGTAGCGCCTACACCTCTATCCAATTGCCGCCAGCAGTTGTCCTCCACCTCAACGTAAACTGCGGTACCTCTTTAGCTAGCACGTAGACGGACCAGCTCTACGGACTGGCCCTCCGGTGCAGATTCATTTGACAATTCCAAATTCGTTTTGTCCAAACCAAAATCAGAAGCGGTCATTGCTAACAGAAATGGTCATTTCGCGAATCCTGCATTGAAATGACTGGTTATCACAAAGAAAAGATTGAAGAAAATAAAATGAATTTTATCACCATGGCAACAGTGTTGACCAAATGGCTATTAGCTTCACCAATACATTGATCTGATCAACTCTTTGCTAGGAGTGGCTCCCCAACACACTCACAGACACTCCCCTTCAAAAGAGTCTATCAACTCTAAGGTTTCCTATGGAGCCTCAATGAAAAATCAGGCTTGGATTGCATTTTCTTGTCATTTTGCCATGCATTTCTCCATGGGAAAGGTGCTCCTGTCCTCACTCTCAGCACCCAATCTGCACTTAGAGTATGGTAGAGGAGTGGGTTGCTTTGGATGAAGACTGGAGCACCCACCCCAAAGATTCAAAGGAGAATTGTTGGCTCCAATGTGTCAATATTGAGCTGATTATAGAGCTGATTTCATGTAAACTTGTAGTCAGCCGACAAGTCAAAGCAGTAGTAGAGAAGATGCCGCTTGTTCCTTTTGTAGTACGATCCATAGTAGCAGCAGTAGTCGAAACGTCACGGCCGATGGCCGATCCATGGAAAAGGTTCGCTCCGTGAAAGCAATCCACCGAAAGCTGCAAGCTTTCACACACAGTAGAAGTTTAGAAGTTTCGAGGCGTCGCTTTCGCTTGTTGTTGTATTAGTAGTATGGTAGTCGCTTGTTGTTGCAGCAGTAGCGGTAGAGGCTTCAATCGATCGCTCCGTGGAAGAAGAAAGAAGTCTTCGTGTTGATTAAACACTAGAGAGACTTCGACCGAATCGCTCCGTCGAACCGAAGAAGATCGGTCGACCGATCGATCCGTCGAACGGCTGCAGCTGCCGCTGCTTCAAGCCTAGCCAAAGAAGAGGAGCCTGTCATGGTGGTGAGTAGTAGCCTTTGTTGAGAGGAGTAGCCGCTGTACAGTCGTAGAGGAGATAGCATCATCTTGATAGATTCAAGTCAATAGAGCACAATATGAAAAAAGAAGACCACACGAGTGGCTGGGAGCCATGGATGTATGCATCTAAGTCTTTTCTGAGTATGTTAAGGCTTTTAGTCCTGATGTCTTAGTTCCCATTCAATTGTCCTAGCGGGACCGTGCTTGCGTTTGCGTCAATAGCTTCGATACAGCCTGTACAGTACATGTAGCTTCTAGTAGCGACGGTGCTACCGAAGCTTGTGCCGGTACCGAAACAACCATGTTTACACCCCACTCTGACAAAGATTTAACGGGATAACTGTTGCAATTTCTTACGGATCTTCCATGCGAGAGGTCGGAATCTAGACCCTTCTCCATTCCAAAATGCAATTTCAAGGAGTGGACGCCTTTGAGACAACGTGGTGAGGTTGAATTTTAGGGCCAATCTAAAAAGATTGCGTTTAGGGGGTTTGCAACTCTTGGGGGAATAGATGATTGATTGCGCCGTCCACCAACGTCCTGCCTCTTCCAAAAGATATTTTACCCCCAAAGTCAATGACTCCCCCGTCACACTGCACGGCTTACAACGAGTTATGAGGCCAAATTTGGAATGCTTTTTGAAGATACGGCCTCGTACGTGTCAAACCTCCCGCACAAAGGTTGACACCACCAAAGTTTATGGCGTCTCACGTCCAAGCAAGCCATCAAAACTTTTCCTCACAATAACCAATCAAGTTAGCATTTCTTTTGTGCTTTCCCACAAGACAGAAAACCAAAGACGCCAAATCCTTTTTTGTTGTTGAACCCATCAACCATGATGAAATTTAACAATGTGGCCCGTGCCCTGAAGCCTTTGACCGGCAAGAGAATGTTTGCTACCGCGACTCGATCCACAGTAGGAAAGAACACAGGTAACAAAGAGTTTTCCTCCCTTTCCGTCGACTATGAATCTGATCCTGAAAATGGGGGCCTTGATCCTTCTGTTAAATACACTAGTGTTGCTGCAACTTCCCGTCAGTTATGCGATTTTGAGTTGATTGCCAATGGCGGCTTTGCACAACTCGATGGTTTCTTGAACAAAGCTGAATCTGAATCAGTCTGTGCCAACTACCGTCTCACCAACGGAGAGCTGTGGCCTATCCCCATCAACATGGACATTGACGAAAAAACAAAGGCACATCTTGAAGATAACGACGGAAAGCTTCTTCTAACTGATGCCAATGGGGTGGAACGGGGTATTTTGCATGTTGAAGACATCTGGAAGGCTGACAAGAAGATGGAAGCCGAGCTTGTCTATGGTGGAAATCCAGACCATTGTGAAATTATTAACTTGAACGAAAACATCAACGAGTACTATGTTGGTGGTCAAGTGGAAGTCCTCAGCCTGCCCGAGTATGAAGACTACAAAGAACTGCGACGCACACCCAAGGAAGTCAAGCAATTCTTCCAAGATAACAAGTGGGACAAGGTTGTCGCCTTCCAGACCAGAAACCCAATGCACTTTGCTCACATTGAGCTGACGAAGTTGGCCGCCGAGCGCATTGGAGCCAAGGTAAGTTCCTGGAGAGAGCTGTAACTACAAGGAGGTTTTGTCAGCGTTGGTTCTGATTTTTTCTTGATTGTTCCTTCCATTACAGCTCTTTTTGAACCCTGTTGTTGGTCCTACCAAGCCTGGCGATATCCCATATGATGTCCGCATGAAGTGTTACCATGCTGTCTTGGATGAATATCCCAAGGATCACGTGCTCTTGAATACCTTGCCCCTTGCTATGCGCATGGGAGGTCCTCGTGAGGCCATGTTGCATGCCCTCATCCGAAGGAACCATGGAGCCACTCACTTTATCATTGGCCGTGACCACGCTGGTCCAGGCTCCGACTCCAGTGGAAACGACATCTATGGCGCATACGAGGCACGTGATTTCTTGGAGGAACACAAGGAGGAAGTTGGCATTGAACCAGTGCCATTCGAGGAAATGGTTTACCTGGAAAAGGAACAAAAATACTTCCCTCGGTCGGCTGTCCCAGAGGGTGTCAAGCCATTGAAGATCAGTGGAACTGATGTTCGCCGAATGCTCAAGACAGGTGAAGAAATCCCCAGTTGGTTTTCGCCACCACGAGTGGTAAAAATTTTGCGAGAAGCTAGCAGTCCCAAGGCATAGGAGGAAGAACCCGCCAACGACTGCATGGCTCAAGAGGAAAACATGCGATTGAAAGGATGATGCTAGTTGCACAGCAGCCACAAACATTGTTTTTATATCATGTGTGCACAACATACATAGGAACCCACTTTACTTACCACACAACATTCGCAATATTCGGCCGTCTGCTTTTGATTTCATTCATCAGCTCCTTTTTAAACTCGGTACTATCGTTTGGCGGTGGATGAGAGGCGGACCTACTACATTAGCTACAACATTGATCCTCTTTTCGTTTCTTGTGGGCTAGCTCCACCTTCAATTCAATGTGTAGAGGTCCCCTTCCCCATTTGTAGAGTTTCCACCATACGCGCTACATAGTGTCCTGATTAGACTACTAGTGTCCCGCAGCATGTCTGTCACGTTGACGTGAGAGTCTCTTTGAAGCAATATCTCGTGGCAGGTGACAACGTCGCAACCAACCTTGTGTGATTGGTTGGATCAGCCTGGGATCCTTTTGAAAGGCCTTGGTCGCATTGAGCCTGTAGCCGTGAGTGCAGTTTTCTCTCGTTATCGGCCGGAGCTCCTCCTGGGACCTCGACCAGGCTTGTTCGTGCTTCCTATCGTACCGGTACGAGGTTAGACCAGCCTGGATATCTCCTCTGAAGAAGCCAATAAAGGGCCACGACTTCATTCCGGAAGAATAGGCAGAGAATCAATGGCTGTCCTTAGAAGAGGTACTCCTATCGGTACAATCATAGAAAGAGCAGGCGGGACTATCAGCCAGTTTGGGGATCGTAGTACATGAAAACCTTAGAGCAACCCAAGGTGTTGATTGCTTCGTGTAGTCGAAGCTGGGCCGAATGAAACTCGCGCAGAAACAGATGGGTAATACAGAGTGCTCAAGTGTTTCTGTTACCTTCATGCTGTACATATCCTTACATCTCTTCTCTCTATCAACCAACGAACAAAGGGTGTCTCCAAGGAGCCAGGCCACAGGTCCTCTAAAAGCTAGAACACGACCCTCCAGCTCTAATGGCTTTTAGCAAGGGGAACACGTGGAAGCAAAAGATACGCACAACGAGGAAGGTGCCATGATTTGCATCAAGCTGAGCGACTCTCCCACAGAACACAAAGCTGCTGTCCTCCTAATACTATTGGTACCACCGCTGGCAATAAACTATATTGCTTTAGAGACGCGAAACAAGATGAAGCTGAGATTCAATTCCATTTTCCTTGTCGCTGCTATGGCAGGAAGTGAGGCCTTCCAAGTGTTGGATACCCCTCGAAAGAACAATGCGTGCCGTCTGCATGCTGGCTCTGAAAGTGCTGATACTGGAGAAAACGAGGCAATGTCATTCCTTAGGAAGATTGGAAAAGTGGGAGGTGTGGCAAATGTCGACTTTACAAATGTCATGGGAGTAGACGAAGGCCCTGCTGGAAAGACGATTGGCGGCGGAGGAACAAAACCAATGCGAAAGGCAAAGAGCGCCTACACAGCCGTCACTGTGGACGGATTGGTGGACGATTTATCCGAACCCTTCCCGGTATCCAGTTCAGGGACCCAGTGGGCTGGATTCACTGATCAAGTGATGGGTGGTCGATCATCAGGTAAGGGAATTCAACCTTACGGCCGACAGTGAACAGATTGAAAGAGAACACACTAAACAGTCTTCTTGTTTTCTAGGAAGCATCACTCGAGAGGTTATGGATGGAAAACTTGCTAATGTGTTGAGAGGAAAAGTCAGCTTGGAAAATAATGGTGGATTTGTGCAGATGGCAACTGATCTGGCTTTGGATCCGTCGGTGTCCAGAACAGTTGACATGTCAAATTGTAAGTGTTTCAGGCTTGGCAAGCGTGGATATTCTCCTTTGAATCCATCTGACTAGCTTCTGGCACTGGTATCCTCTTGCTTCATTAAAAAGATGACGGAGTTGAATTGGAGGTCATCTACAAAGGGGATCGAGAGCAAGAAGACTTCAATATACAGTAAGTTCAGCATGTTCCAAAAGATCCGTCGTGGTGTGTTTTGCTCATTATTGGACCTGCCACAATCAACAATGCAACAGTCTCAAGAACGATAACTGCGACCGACAATTCTCTTCGTACCGAGGGACGTTTTCAATCCCCAACGGTGAATGGACTACGGTACGAATGCCGTTTTCTGACTTCATTGGCAAGGGTCCCGGAGCCGAGGAAGCGCCCTTCGATCCGTCGACCCTTAGGAGGATTGGCGTAGTCGCAATTGGTAGAGAAATGGAGGTCACTCTGGGCCTTGCTGGTTTGAAGTTCTACAGCGTGCTCTAAAGGTAGAATTCTACCTGACAAGGAGGCTTTGAACAGGAAAATTTGTCTAGCAGAGTACTAGCGTTTCTCTGCATTCTACCTCCGAGCTTGAAGCACAGAATTTCCGTTGCAGAAGAATCTTCCTCTGGAAAGCGCATTCTACTACTACAATACAACTAAAGGATCTTTGGATTTCTAAGTGTTATTCACTGTAATAGTCTTGCGCAGATTTCTCGATTTATTTGCCTTCTTCCTGTTCGTAGTCAGGGTTGTCTTTGATTATTACAATACCTTCAAGAGTGCTGGAAATGCTCAGCACCTCCTCCGTACCCAACTCAGCTCGCTCGGCTGCTTGAATCAATACGGGTGTTGTGTGTGTCTGGAAACCCGTGATTCGCTTCGGTTTACCCGCTTGACCCACCGTCTCGACTGCTTGTCCGACACGGACTGTCACTGGTCGCCAATTGATGTCTTCATCGACCGTGATGAGCATTCGTGGATTCATGGCACAAGTCAGGTAGAACAACAAGTAGTGGCTCTTGTCAAGCAAGGTGTTCTTCAAATCCAAACAAGAGTTGATCAAAACAAGCATCCCGCCCAGCGCAGGTCCATTCAACAACATTTTATCAGAATGAAACGGGTTGATCGTCAACAGTCCCTTTCCCATGTGGAGCAATCCTTGAGCAATTCGAACACAGAAGACATGCCCTGCCTCTTTACTGTAGAATTCACTGAGTTGGCGAAGCAATCCAGCAACACGGGAGTTGTTGGTGCCAGCACTCACGATACCCAGTGCCATGATTGCGTTTTGGGAGATCTCGGCGTCGGGATCATGCGACAGACGCGACAATTGGTCAATGACAGCAAAGTCAGGGTTGGAAATGTTCAGAACAGCCAAGGACAAAGGAACGGCACGTTTGATTGGGAGTTCGCAGTAATGCAACAAGTGATCAAAAGTTCTCAAAACCATCTCAGATCCAACGTCTTCTCCCATTGTGATGAGGCCGATTCCAATGACAGCTGCCATTTGGTGCTCTGCATCTTCCGTCAAGTGCTCCGTGCACTGGTGCATCATTTCTTGAACCTTCAACACATTACCGCTTCCCGTGTATGCGCAAGTCTCCAACAACAAAGCTGCATATTTCGAAATCTTGTGTTCGATGGTGCGGATAGCTTCAATCATGGCTTCTGCCTTCTCCATCTGACCTAGGAACAGCAAGGCAAGACCCAAGCACAAGTACCGGGCATGCGAATGGTCGAGCTCTTCATCTGACGCCTCCATAAGGCGTTGCACAATAGTTCCACCAACGCTGTCGTCACATTTTCCGACAAAAATCATTCCTAGGGCGAGACCCGCGAGAGATACTTCCAGCATCGTTGTTGGCGAGCTTCCGGATTGCTCCACAATAGGCACTAGCATTTCCATGACATCCTCACGGGCAGTTCCTGCGTAAGCAATTCCAAGCCCTGTGCAAGCAGCGCACTTCATAATGTGTACGTCTCCTTCCACGTGTTCGGACAAGAGCGCGAATGCAGGGTCGGCATCATTCCGAATACCGGAACTCAAAATACCAACGGCAAGCGCAGCTCCTGCCTTGACATAGTCCTCCGTAGAATACAAGAACTTGTCAATCTGCGTTAGTCCCTCTTCTACATTCCACAGCAGGATGGAACCGAGCGAGGCGGCAGCCGACATCATTCCATGATCCTTGTTCTTGTACAGCCACTCATTGTCTGGCGTCATGAGCTTATCCTGGCCAAATCCAGTGTTGACAAGTGCGTTGACGAATGTACTGGCTAGATTGGCGCGCGCCGAGTCAATGTTGGCCGAACCGGTGTCCCTACGACGGCTGAACCCACCCGTTTCTGCCAGATGAGACTTGTAAATGTCTTCTGGTGTCTTGGGATCCATGACATCGAGATCCTGCGCCAATTTCAAGAATTGTTCACTTAGCTTTTCGTTTCCAATGAGCTCATTGAGCAATTCGGCGTCTTCGCCCTCGATATCATCATCTTCCACTTCGTGGTTGACACGATGACGTCCCAAAAGGATGGCCATTTGCTTCCTCATGAGAGGGTCCTTACACTCCGCCAAGAGCTCTGTGATGGTTTCCTTGTCAGTCCTATTCATTCGGAGAGCTACGCGGAGAGCATCGAACTGTTGGCCTTGCTTTCTGAAAATTTCATAGGCTGTTTCCAACATTTCCTTTGGCAAAGCAAGGGATCAACGAGGTCAGATTATCCGATGGATTGAATCCTTCATCATTGCGGGATCATTTTTCTTTGCAACTTACGGTAAGATCATCGGGATCAGACATAAAGTCCGCCGTCTTGATAAGGTAGAGGCAAATGCGCTGGAAATTGTTTTCATCGATCGATTCCAGTCGGAGCAAGTTTTTGAGCCTCTGCACTTCGATCAGCAAATCGACCGCTTCGGCCTCGGCATTGTGGGTGACATGGAAAGGGACAATGACATCTACCATTTGCAAAATGTCTTTGAACGGTTCGTCCTGATCAGGGTCTGCTCCGTCAATGACGCGTTGGTTGTATTCCTGGCCAATTTCACCCGCAAGACTGCGCACAAATTCATGTCCCCAAGATCCTAGATTGTCTTCCGCAAACTTGGACTGGGCTCCCTTGCTCTCGAGAGAATCGTAGTCTTTCTTGCCCTTCAATTTGAATTTTAGACTCTCTCTTTCCTCTGTTTGTTGTGCCGACACAAGAATTAGACATTGAACCTACAAGATCGTATCACACAAACTAATCGACAAGCGTTTCATTGCTTACCTGGCTTCCCCA
Organism: Seminavis robusta; assembly: GCA_903772945.1. Classification (NCBI taxonomy): domain Eukaryota; phylum Bacillariophyta; class Bacillariophyceae; order Naviculales; family Naviculaceae; genus Seminavis; species Seminavis robusta. The sequence continues at coordinate 95,209 of CAICTM010000141.1, forward strand.
TAGTCATGGCCAAGACCGCCAAAACGTCGGCCAATCGAGCTCGCAATTCCAACATTTTGACGTCAATGCCGTCTCCGTCCTTCTCGACAACGGTGTACAGTTCCGTCAAGGAAGCAAAGTGAGGCCGCAGGAACTTGAGCGGCTTGGGCACAGAGGTCATACTGGCCGTGGCAGTTCGAAGCTCTGTCACAATCACATCCAAGGCATTCAATCGGATCTGAGCCGTCACCTTGTCCTCATTATCCTTGTTCATCACCGTATTGACACAAGTGTCCAATCGCTCTTTGAGCTCCTTGTCTTCGTCCGACATGGTGTCAGCCAGCTCCTCTTCCGTCTTTTTCTTCTTGTTCTTGGCATCGTCCTTCTTCTTGTCGGCACCTGCCGTCACCTCCACTTCTTGCTTGTCTTTCGGAGCCATCTTGTCCGATCTCTTGCTAGTCAGTCAGTCAGTCAATGTCGTTTCTGATTGTTTGCTCTGTTTCCACAAGGCGATGGTCAGCTTTTGTTGCTGTCTCGAGGGGGCTTCGACGGGCGGAGATCTTTGTCGCCTTCGTCTCGGATCGATTGGCTTCCTTGAGAATCCGGCGAAGCTGGAAGAGCGTTCAGCCATTTTAAAAGACGGGGACACGGAGTGGAGGCAACAACCGCCAACACAGACCACAGCAAATTTTCCATCTCTAGCTAGCGAGTACTGTACCTGGTAGTCACCATACCGTAGCAGCAGGGTTGTTCGTTCCCAGCCAGCATTTGTCGCAGCTTGGAGCTCGACTACCGGTAGTGTAGACAGACTTTCAAACCACATTTCTTTAGGCATGTCACCATCGATACGGTAGTAATGGTCGTCGGGCTGGTACCACCCAACATCTACGGCATCTCACCATAGACCTATTCCACCCTGGCTGAGACCTCCTCTGGTGTACCGGTAGCTTGTGTTAATAAGCTGCGGATTGATGCATTTTCTGAATTAACTGAAATTGGCAAGCAAAACGATTTGCTTTCGATCAACGATACTTCTCTCCCGCTGAGATACAACCCACGAAATAGCCGTCACACCAAACTAAACGGGATAGACCAAACTAATAGTTGCCATCATAGAAATATTACACTGGGTAGTTTGATTTCGTTTTGCGCTGCGATTTGTTGTTGCGCTGTCGTCCGATTTGTTGACTGCTGGCATCGGTCCTCACCAACCTATTGCATTTCCATGCTCTTATCTACTCTTCTTCCTCGTCAATATCTTCCTCGTCATCGACTAGGTTGTCCAGCATCGACTCCAGTTCCTCTTCCTCACTGACCTCATCTTGAAAGTCGTTGTCATTGATGTCAGTATCCAATGATTTCAACAAATCATCCAATGACATTGTCTTTGGTTTGTCAATGTTCTCCTTTTGTTCCTGAGACATGTCCGAAAGCAATGTACCAGCATACAAATCCTTCAAGAAATCTCCCTGAGCATTGACAAAGCCATCAAATTCCGAGGGCTGAGTGACAGCCCAGTAGCAGAAGGAAAAGAAGGCAATGCCAACACCCAATCGGTAGGGTAGCTGCCCCGGTTTGGTTGGCTCAAAGGAGTAAATTGGCTTGAATGAGTCCACAAAAGAAAGCGTCTCATCGAACAAGTTGGGCAAGAACCAAACCTCAAAGCCAATAATCCAGACACAGAGGAATACGAAGGCTCGAACCGTAATCAGGAAGAAAATAAAGAGTAAAAGCGAGACCGAAAGGTACCAGACAAAGACTCGAAGGAAGGTTGGCCAAATGGGGAAGCACACGCAGAACAGGAATCCGATAATCAAGGCAGTTGTCATCAAATGGCTCACTGTCTTATCTCCCTCATATACCCACACAAAATAGCCAGACTCGTCGAATTCTCGAATTCGAGACATCTAAAAATATGTTTTGAAAGGGTATTGCGACGGTAGCATCAAGAGAAAAGACAACCATCAGGGGACTGCATCCATCAGGAGATAATTGCCTCTTGATAAAGAATCACTTACGCCTAGTTCTCCTTTCCCTCGCTTTTCGGCTCGCATGAGATATTGCACCTTGCATAGCTCTCGGCACACCGCAATGGCCTCTGGTCGATTCTCAAAGCGTGGTAGATTGGAGGGCCATTTCGTTCCTTTCTTGGGTTCCACCAGAAAGTTCACAAGTTTCTCGCCTAAGTAGTAAAATAAAGATAAACATTCCAAATTGCTTGAGTCCAAGAGAGTTCCACGGTTGTCATCCCGTTCCAGTGCATTTCTGCCCAACGCATACCTTTCAGATAATGAACGCGTTTTTCCATTAACAAAGCCTCCCGCACACCGGGGCCTTCGCGAGAACGCAGAAAGTCACATAGCTTCTTGAGATTGTCTTCTTCGTCGTAGAAGGATGGCTCCTTCTCTGCCGTGCCGTTGGTTGTTGTTGCTGCTGCTTTTGCTGTTGCCATGGTCGCTGGTCGATTGTCGTGTTTGCTTGGTTTGGGGTGCTTTCGAATTGTGTGATGGGTGATGTGAAGTCAGCGAAGTTGAAGTACCAAACCTAGCGCAAAACAAACGTGGTCGCTCCTCGCCCAACCCCCAATCGACACGTTGCGCGTGGTGCCAAGGTCAAAACTCAGTTTGGCTCGGAATCGTATTCTGAGAACAGATTCCAAAAGCCTGATTCCTCTCAAAATGGTTACACTCCTCCCTTGCTACTGTAATGAGATACATACATGTATCCCAAGGTTTGCTGCAGGAAAGGAACGGATCTTGTCCTACTGTAAGCACTCAAAGATCCTTTGAGTATTCGCATAAATTAGCTCAGAACAACCACCAGCATGATGTAGAATCTTTATAGTTTGGCAAGGAAGACCATGTTACGGGACAGTTACACTGTCTTCCCCTAAGATAAAGTGAGAAAAAGCACTCATGGCAGAAAATTTAGCACTGGGTTGTAGAAATATGTCATTGTATCATCTATCAGTACCGGTATCTTATGTGCTGAAGGGAGAGTACTAGTACTCACTGAGTATCTTAGCTCTGACAATGATCTGAGAGTCTCCAGTGTCCCTGCATTCTGGAACGCCACATCTTGCTCGTACCTCAGACTCTCTTACTCAGTAAATTCAAGGCAGGAGTGTAGCCTGCACCGAAACGACGACCAAGACCCCCGGCAGAAGCGGTCAAGGCCTCCCCAAGAAACGTGACAAACTATCGTAAGGGTAAGATATATACTAGCAGTAACTAGCTGGTAATAAGGCCAACATTCCCTTTTCTTATGTTAGTTGCCCACTTGAAAATGCAAGAGGAAACCCCTCTCATCCGGAATGGAATAATACAGTAAAGCAGTCAATGGCAAGCCTGCTCTTTCTTCACATCGACGCACGGACCCAGCACGAAAATAAGTTGTTGATATAGTTCCGATGATCGCGAGTGCTGCATGTAATAAAATGTGTACCAAATGAAGTCATAATCACCTGACTTGCCTTTTTACTTTCTGGAAATGGAGGCCTTGCAGTCGACCCACAGCGGTGGCTGCTCGCCTCTGACAAACTTTGCTCCCATTTGCCTCAGAAACAACCTCGTCTCTTCCATATCTGGAAAGTGAAGAGCCCCTCGAAAGTATTCTACGCAGATTGTGGGACGGTACGCCGCAATGATCCGTTCATAAGCCATTTCCCGCATACGCTTGACCAAAAAGTCCATGAGGTACGCGGACATGTGTGGAGCGGATTCGTACAGCTTGAAGAATGCGTGGTAATCGCTATGGACAACAGCTTTCATCACACCCAGACTATGTCGGGCACTGGCCGTCTTGCAGCCGTTCTCCTCCTTTTCCCGAATGATTTCTCTTACTCGCACCAGTGCCCGTGTCAAGTCGTCCCAGGATGTTTGAACCAGTGAATACAAGACGTGATACGCTCGGAACTCATCCGATGCTTCTTCTGTCTGCTGTAGCGCTTCTCCTTCCTCAGTATCCAAATCCGAGGCATTGCTCATAGTGGCCATGGTATCTTCATGTTCCAGCCCCGTGGTTGTCAAGTAGCGTATCATGGTCTGGCATTGATTGAATTCTGCCAAATCCCCATGTTCTAGTAGTATCCTAGCATGGGTTTCATATGTCTCCAACACAAACCGATTTCGTAGCCTTTGTACTGTGATATCTTGGCGGACGCTCTTTAGCTGCTCATTGGCCCATTCAAAGTCTTCTTCCTGGTAATATTTGCTCTTGATATGTGCCAGAGACTTGATGAGCACTTCCATTGGGCGTACATCTTCGGCACGAGCATGTGTTGTGAGGCGAAGGTAGGGTTTCTCGAGTGCTTGGCTCGTCCCAACAAGTTGTCCATGCCGACTTTGAGAACTCTTAGTGCCTCCTTTTCGAGATCCAACGGAAGCAGCAGCGTCTCTTCGCCCAGAAGAGAGAGCCTTGGATAGAAAGTCTGGTTCCTTTGGCAATTCTGATCTCTTGGAAGGAGCTGCTGATACCGTGAATGCAGAAAGTTTGTTCGATGACTTCTTCTTGGTCGCTGATTTATTCCTTCCACCCTCAGCATCAAAGCGAGCCTATGTTTGGGATCAGGAGTGGAAGAAGTATTAGTAATAGAACAAAGGTTAGACAAAAGGGAGAAGATTGAGGGCGATCCAACCATGATGAGACCTCTGTGGCCTTGATTCCCACCTTACGACGCAATCTTCGAAGCTTCTCTTCGGCCGTTTCGGAGATTTGTAGCTTTCGCCCTTCGGATGAGCTCTGCAGAATTGGACTGGAAATAGTACTTGTCTTGGCTTTCTTGATCCCAGCTAGTCCAAGATCTTCTTCGTACACAGCAGCGATTTCTGTCTTCAGTGAAGGCTGCTCCTTTCTTTTCTTCGAGTGTGGATGAACAGACGAAAGACCGTTCTTTAGAATATCTTGTGTGTTTCTTCCTGAAAGCGTGTCCTTCTTCTTTTTCTTGTGCTTTCTGGGAGGTGGCTGTAACGTCGAAACCATCATGGGTATATCGAAACCTTTTCAGAGCAAAAGCAAGGGAGTATTTTCAAACCAGTATCCTGTTTCAAGATCAAGAGTTTTATTATGAAGCGAAAATCGCATCAACTACTCAGGTGATGCTTGTCGTGTCCACCGTGATGGCGTCGATTTGCGATCTGTCGATTGCACTGTTGAAGCAGTCGAAGCACTCGCGATCTCGCGATCGCTTTGCGACAAAAACTGGGCCTGAATGACCTGAGACTCGACTCGAACCGTGTAACAGCTCTACAAGCTTCGAAGTCGCAAAAGCGAAGCAAGTCGCAAAATTCTCTGATGTTGGACCCGTTGATGTCACCGTGAAGCAGGGAGGCTTTGCTTGGCGGCGGGGTTGGGTTGGAAGGCACTTTGCTTGAGCGTCTTAGTCATCAGCACCGCAAGAAGTTTGATGTGCAATCCCATCTGACACCAAGGAGTTGTAATAATAGGTGCAGCCATCATCTTTGTAGAGAACCGATGCCTGGAACGAGCCCAAAATGCTACATTGAAATTCCTTGTTGTGATCTTGAAATGCGTCTATTACCTTTGTTTTCAACCGTCTATTCCCTTTGTTTTCAACTTTACGTTGAAGAGAGATGCGTCCAAGTTTGAGCTGCATTGGGCTTGCAATACTACCGAGACAATGCACCTCTACCGGTACGGTTGGGTGGCCAAGGCTTCCAGTTCATTGAGATGATAGGTCGTTCTTCGGAGACGTCTGTTATAGAAACATGATAACCTGATGAAGCAACCTCGTTGGCAACAATCCTCTACAGGCAGGTGAGGGAACAGCCAATGGGGATACGGTACCGGTAGCTTTCGTTCTTCTTCTCTGGAGAATAGAACTTTAAAAAGCTTTAATATTATCAACTCATCTATTGCCCTATCCCTTCAAGGTTTGCGGAAGACCACCTATAGGTAGACAACAGTTCTATGCGATTGTGCAGCCAGCAGACCTGTGTCCAACCCTGTGAAGGTTTCGTCGTCAGCCCCAACTCCGTCTCAACGAGCCACATCATGTAAATGCAATGTAGTCCCGCAAGAATAGGCAACGGCTACAAAATTCTTAACCGTTGTTTAGCCGTCCAAGGGCGCGCGTATCGCGCACTTTCGACTCCTTCCGAACAGGCAGAGCATTGCAGTCAACGACGCAATCGGTCGGCCATGGTGGATATTTTGCTGTCTGGGAGGGTATCCTCGGAAAGATTTGTTGTAAAGCATTCAACGCAGCCATCTCTTGAGGTGTGCTGCCAACAGTAGTTAGCTAGCTAGAGCCAAAGTCGCCTTATCTTTGTGTGCCTACCTTGGCAGAGTTATCATCGATCCAGAGTTAAGGACTTGGATCTTTCTGTGTCGTGTGACTGTGTCCATTGGAGGCAACACTCCACGGTACCACAATGTCGGAATCCGCCGCTAGGGCACAACGTGCCGCTGCGTTGGAGGAAAAGCGAAAGCGTCTGGAGGAGTTAAAAGCCCGTCGAAGTCAGAGAGGGGCCGATTCGGCTGCTGTATCTGCCAAAGTCAGTTCATCGGCTAATCTAGATGAGTACATCGATGACCTGTTAAGACAGCCAGGCGCGGCTAATACACCGGTTGCTGCTACTACTACCCAAGCTGAGGCACCGGCATTGGTCAATGAGACCGGTGAAACCCCAACGAAAGCACCGGCACAAGTAGCTACAGCGAATAATGTGATTGCACAGGCAGCACCGCCTGCAGCTCCCCCGGTCAAAAAAGTGGAGACGTTTACGGTTTGTACCCAGACAGAGCCTGAGGATTTCCCTGAACAACCTGAACCTGAACAAGATGCCGTTTCGGTTGACGATGACAAGCCTCTTGATGACGACGATGAGGTAGCTCCAGGAGAAAGTGCCAAAGATGAGGAAGGCGAAGATCCGAAAGTGCTGTCTCCAGAAGAGTTGGAAGCCGAGATTGTTTCCAAGCCATTCTCTGAATTTCTCAACACTGCCTCCAAAAAGGTTGAACGCGTCTTGGGAACTCCACAACTAGCTGATTTGCTCGTAGACTATGTTGGAGAAATGGATGGCATAAAGAGAAGCGAGAGCAAGGTGTCTGACGGAAGTGTCTTCTTGGCATCTCGACAGCTTTATCAGTGCCCTAAGTGGACAGCTAACCGCGATGTCACAGACCTGCATTGGTCACCTCTCCACCGGGAATTGATGCTTTCTACCTATGACATGCCCATGTCGGCCAACACTGCCAACCAACTGTCCAAAGGATCGGCAGCTGTGTCTGCTGTGTCCCACACTGACACGTCTTCCTCATCTCTAACGCCACGAAGTGGAGAGTTGCAGTCGGATGGTCTAGCTTTAGTTTGGAGCTTAGCTATGCCAGGTCGCCCTGAACACATATTCACCTGTGGTAGCCCTGTCTTAACAGGTAGATTTCATCCCACAGAAGCACCCCTTGTCATTGGAGGATGTCAGAGCGGACAGTTGGTTGTGTGGGATATCCGAGCAGGACGACTCCCTGTACAAAGGTCCAGCTTGACCACAGCTAGTGGAAACAAGGGCCATGCCCATCCAATCTGCTCGATGGAGATAATTGAAGGAGGCGTAAGTATTTTTGATGTGGCTTTTTGGTTCAGTTGTGAGTGGGGATTTCTTTTGAATACTCATCATATGTTCTGACGGTGCCACGAATATTTCGCTTGCTCAGTCTGGTTTGGTGACAACAGCAGTCGACGGAAAAGTGAATTTCTGGTCCATAGCGAATCTGCGTGATCCAGCAGAGTCTTTGCAGGTAGGAGATAGTGCATCCTGCTGTGCGGTTGCCCCCGAAAGTGAATCCTTGTTGATAGGCGATGGAAACGGAGGGCTGCACACGATTCAATCTGCTTCGTCGACGCAAGGTCAACGTACGGCTCGAAGGACTGTACGAAAGCTTGATGTTACCAGTAGCACACCAGGCGGAGCTGCTGCTGGTGGTGATGACGGAGATGCAGCCGCTAGTCCGGGACATTTCGGTATGATCACGTCTGTTAGTGCCAAATCAATCCCCACCGGAGCCACCAGTCGAGCAGCTGGGCTCTCCAAAGGATTCCTGCGTGGCTCTGGTGGTCTTGTCCTTACCGCGGGTGTCGATTGGTCCACCAAACTCTGGGCACCTGCCTACTCGGACCAACCACTGATGAGTTGGGTCAGCAATTCCTACGACTACATGTCCGATGTGCAGTGGTGATTACGATTGTTGCTTGCTATGGCTTTCGGGTGTCCTGGTATCTCGTCGTCCCTCATTTTCTTGTCGTGTTGTTTTGTTTCATCTGCGTGTAGGAGTCCCATCCATCCGTCACTCTTTGCCACTGCCTCGAGCACTGGCAGTATCGGTTTGTGGAATATCGCGTCGTCCCTGGAAGAACCAATAACTGGTGTCGACGGCATTGTGGTCGAAACAGAGGCAGCTACCACCGGAAAGCGTGGGTTGAACAAACTTAAATGGTCCGCAGACGGACGCCGCATCATGGCTGCCGCTGGAGATCACGTCCACGTTTTGAGCCTTGCCGAAGACGTCGTGCGACAAAAAGGCGACGAAGACAGCCGTGTTATGAGCCACTTGGTATCCCGAGGGCTTTTGGAACGAGAGTAAATAAAGTTATACAGTATTGAAGATAATCGCCACGATACTATAGAACGAGTCCTATAATTGTACCACAACACCAACCCTTCGCATACCATTAATTTCCTACCAAAGAATGACTGATGGTGTGGGAGTACTCATGCAAGAAACAGATCAAAGCCGTCGCAGACTAGAACCTGACCATTTGATCCTCGTACTCTGAGGCCAGTTGAGCTGCTCTATTCTCGTATTGGGCCAACAATTGCGTGGGATTGCCCGCTTCCTTTTCACTGGCTGCTTTGCTGGATGTCGTTTCCTCGGTAGCAGGTGTTTCCAAGCGTGTGGATAGAAAGAAGGGAATATCCTGGGCGTTGGCGGTACATTGCTTTGGGAGGTAGCAAAAATGTTCCATGACGTCTTCAATATTTCGGTCCATGGAGGCAGTTTGATTCTATCGGTACCACCAAAGGGCAGCACATATTATTGTCAGACACTTCTCCAATGGCCATCTTCTCGAAACTAATCGAGATTGTCTATCTTACCATTGCCGCGTTCAATCGTCCCAACATTGTGGGCCAATCTTCCCCCCGTGGGTCATGAAGCATTCGGTCCCATTCGCTTAGATTCTTTCTCAGAATTGTGGATTGTCGGATAAACACCTTCTGCTGCTCTGTGTTTCTCCCTCGTGAGGCACTCATCTTGACAGTCAACCTTGGACCAACTTCTCTGTGTCCGCTGATGGACAACACCAATAAAAGGGACGAGAAACAGGTTTGGCAATTGCTATTAGTACCGAAAGGTTTTCGAAGCTTTAGGCTTTTTAGCATCCATAAATCTGCTCACATCCTCCACTATCTACATGTAGCTACAGTAGCAGTCTACCGCCAGTACCGATAGCTAAAGCTAGTCTGGGTACCGGCTGGTAGTAGCCAGATAGCACCCCAAAACGTTAGAAGCAAGTGTGAATTCGATGGAGTGAAAGGTTTCACATGTCTACCGGTACGACGAACGTTGACTGTATCGGTGTGGTTGTGGCCGAAAGAAATCACGTGCTTCGTCTATCCCTGTGGTCCGACGAAAGGAAGGCAGCAGGAGCTAAACCGAGCTCAAATTTCATTTATTTGAGAACACCTACTAGTCTACAAAGATCAGCTCGGGGTGTCGCACTTGCTGCTAGCTCTGATAGAGAACACCATGACTACGACTTCAGAAAAAGTAGATTGCTGTCACATTGTGCATCCTACTTGCTCAATCAGAGGCAAAACATTTTCGACGTGTGCCGTAATGCAATGAATCTATCATGGATAGATAGACGGCATGGACATTCTGTTTCTTTGTTGTCTGTTTTTCATTCTAAAATAATTCTCCTTAGTTCGTAGGTAGATTGTTATAGGCGGAATTTTCCCCAGATATGAAGAAGCACAACCACTCCCACGAAGCTCAGCGATGCCACCAGAACTGTAGTTGGTCCAACTTGCAACCCAGGGCTGTCATCTGTGTAGAATTGAAGGATATTGTTACCAGCACCGGCAGGTCTGCCTCCAGCCGCTGCCCCAGCACCAGCTGATCGAGCCGCTGCACGTCTTTGGGTTGCCTGGAATTCGTGGAAATAAAAAGGGAAAACGAGGGCATGAGGACAAACACTTCTTCGAGAACATTCTTCCCAGAGATCATGTGGAAAACAGGCGAGTCCCTCAGAAAGAGGCAAAACTTGGGGGCCTGTCCTGGATTGCTTTCTCATTACGCAATGACAGGCAAGATCGAAAGAAAGCCAACTGAATCGAGAAGAGCCGCATCAACAGGATCTGTCCTTCCAATCATAACTTAATTAATCCAATAGATAGAAATTCAACACATCAATCGAAACAACGCAGTTGCTTGCCGCCGCTGTTGCTCACCATCTTGGTCTTCTTCTTTGGCCAAAGAGTTGCTTGGTCGGTCTTCCAACGCTCAAGGTGTGCGGTTGTGAAACAAAGGTGGGATGACAGACCGATACTTCAACACTTCAACAGTAACCTTTAGAAGTATAACCTTATAGTACTACTAGCTAGTACATCATTCGGCTTTTTTTCAGCGTTCGTCTCCTGTTTCCTCAGTTTGCTCGCTACTTGCATCCATATGACAAATACATGCACAACCGAATATTGTCAATCCAGCCATTGTAGCCAGTTACTGTAGAGTTACATCAATCGGTGACAGTGGCAACAGTACCGAACACACTCAGGTTCCGCTTTACTGGCTACACTTCGTTACCGGTACCTTGCATTGGATCCTTATGACGAATACATGCACAACCGAACATTGTCAATCCAGCCACCATAGCCAGCTACCGTAGAGTTCATCGATCAGTGACAGTGGCAACAGTACAGAACACACTCAGGTTCGACTTTGCTCGCTGCACTCGGTTACCTCGCATTGGATCCGTATGACGAATACACGCACAACCGAATATTGTCAATCCAGCCATTGTAGCCAGCTGCCGTATAGCTAGTGGCAACAGAACTTGACTTGCGCATACAGGAAAATGGGTACCGACACTGGAATCACCACCTTAACAGTAGGAAATAACAAGAAGGGATGAATCCGGTAGGAGGATCCACTCTCTTGTGTGTTGTTGCCTCTTCCGGTGGCTGTTGCCTTTCAATGACTCGACATTGATAGTAGGCTCCTCTGTTCAGGCTGCTGGTAGGGCTGGAGTTAACAGAGCCTCCTCCTCCGTAGCGGTAGCCTCTCATCTTCTTGTTATTTGGAGCGGTCGATCGAAAAGGACTCGACAATGGTAGTTCGCCGGCCGTCGGCAGTGCAGCAGAGAAAAATGCACTACGCTAAAAGCTAGTGTAAAGATCTTTCGAGTGTTTTGAGTTTGAGAGAATGAAAGTTAGAGTTCGCTGAGCTCATGGCTGAGACGAAGAGGACTTCCCTAGCGAGTTCCCTCTCTCGTTCCCCGAGATCGAACATCGTCAGAAAGACGACAACGAAATCAAGAAGCTCCTCAGGGACAAGCCAAACGACTACAAGAAGCAATCTTTCCCCAGAGGGGATAAGTCCTACGACTTAGTTAAGGACGAGAAAATCGTCGTACCTAAAACTATGCAGAAGAAGCTAGTTGAATGGTACCATGGTGTACTGATGCATCCTGGCGAGACTCGCACGGAACTAACCATCAGCCAACACTACACCTGGAAAGGGCTGCGCAGACTGTGCAGGCCGTATGTCAGCGTTGCCAAAGCTGCCAGATGAACAAACCCAAGACGCGTAAGCTGGGATTGATGCCTCCAAAGACTTGCGAGGAAATCCCTTGGGAAAGACTATGTATTGACCTGATAGGCCCTTACAACGTCGGGGATCCCAAGAAAAAGAATTCCTGCACACTTCATTGCTTGACAATGATTGATCCCGTAACCGGATGGTTCGAGATTGGAGATCTGCCCAAGGCAGCAGACGAAGTAGCCATCGTCCTAGAAAAACGTGGCTTACTCGGTATCCATGGCCTGCTGAGGTTATCATGGATAGAGGACGTGAGTTCGCGCAGAGGTCGAAAAGACACTCCGGGATGAATATGGACTTCGCGCAAGTTCATCACCACGCGTAACCTCAAGCCAACTCTATGGTCGAGCGTGCTCATCAAACCATACGAACTTGATCGCTGTTCAAAACATCAAGTGCCAAGACGACCTCGTGAATGGATCCTGGGTGGAGTCCTCACGGCGGTTCGCTTTGCAATGAATGCCACGATTCATACCACCTTGCGGCAACGCCCGCACAGCTCGTGTTCAATTGTGACGCGATTCACAACGTCCGGTTCGAAGCCAACTGGAAGTACATTAAGGAACGTCGCCAACGACTATCCAACAAACAACGATAGGGAAGAACGTGCCCTATCAATACAATGTCAACGATACTGTGATGATTCAACAGTTTCAGCACCGCAAGTACGGTCAGCCAAAGACAAAGGTCCTTACACTATAGACCGAGTCAATGACAATGGACTGTACGGCTCCAACATGCTACGCCAACGGCGGCACAGTCTACCAGACTTGGAACATAAGGTATATACACCCATACAAGGCCTGATCCCCTTGTAGGATTGCCATCGTGCGACGCACATGTCTACATCCAATCTCCGGAGAGTGCCCCGCACTTTAATTCATATGTTCTCCTTGTCCGACTGATGTCGTGCCTTCCGTGACCCTTGTCAGGGGGCGAATGCAATACACGGCTCTTAGCCTTATTCGCGACTCGATCCTAGATAGGGTTTGAGTTCGACTCATGACCGAGTCTCTCGTGAATAGTCATTTGAGACAGGTTCTCAATGACCGCGCTAGTCATACTAGGTTGATGATGAAACATCGCTCAGATATTTAGCCAGCGTGAGTACTTCACGCTACTAGATCGGCTAGACAACCCTTCCACGCGTTCCGTTTTAGGATCGTGGAGAGACGTAGGATTACTACCACAACCTACTCTATCACATCTTATAGTTCCCGCGGGAAGCCAGATCTTACGATCCTTGATGATGATCTCTCTCGTTGATTAGTTTTCATAGCTTTCTAATCT